>CAXIVR010000007.1:38802202-39112202 GCA_964035755.1 Teleogryllus oceanicus | reverse complement strand
TTCTTTCTTTTTTTAATTACACAATTTATTTATTTATTTATTTTTGAAATGTCTCTCATGCCGTTAATATGCACATCGATTTGTATACTTTATTGCATTTGTGGGGGAAAGTGCTTCAAATGATTTGAAAAATTTTTAAATTAATTCCTCGCATTTACAGTAATGCTTAATCGCCATTTTCGTGAAAACGGCTTCAAATTTTTCAATGAAAAAATTAATTTAGCAAGAGATTTTACTTTTTTTTCAATATTTGTAAAATAATTCGGTCTCACTATAACGAAACCGAAAAGTTGAGAAAATGTCAAAAAAATGTACTTTAGGCAACGATAGATGGCAGCTAGCAAGAGGATGGGACAAGTGCGTAAAGCCAGTCCACATCAAGGATATTAGAAAACATTACTACGAGAAAGTCTATGCCATTCTGTAGCACCTCAATTTTTTTTGTTTTTATAACATACGCGGACCATGTGACACCACTTCATGTGACTTGCCCAGCTCCTGTGCGCCCGCTGCTTGTCGGGAATGGAGGGTGCGCTGGGGGGCAATAGGCTCTATTTTAGTGAACGGCAAGGGGCCCGCGGACAGGTACGAATATTTGAGTTGGAGCAACCCTGAGTTCGAGCCTGTGTCAAAAAACCTCCATTGTAACAATTGGAACCTAGATTCTTTTGTTTTTGGTATTAATACTTCTGTTAATTGTTGATTATTGCGTAATAATTACAATAATTGTTAATGTTGTCCTTATGTTAAAAAATGCAATACATTTTACTATCCCTGTATGCCTTACATAGGTCTCGAACCCTTGGGGAGAAACATAAATATGATCAACCGACGTTTTCAAAAAAAAAATGATTTGGTATACATTGTTGAATGATGAATTAAGGTATCAACAAAGCTTGGTTAGTAACAATTGAAAATTAGAAAATTTCGCTCCAGAGTTTTAGAAAATTATTTGCATTTGCATAGGAACTACGGATTGGATTTCATAATTTTGCTATTGCTAAAATAACAATTCACAACTCCCAATCCAACTTTTAATCTACCGCAACTATTATACGATTAAAATGAGGGGCGAATTGACGTTTGATGAGCTGGGACAAGGTTATCAATCGGGAGCTTCAGTATCAAAAAATTAAGTTTGAACGAAGCCCTCGATTGGATAACTGAATAGGTGAGTTCAACAAATCACAGTGAAGCTACATTTATACCATATTCCGAAACCTCTGCACCCCCGAGGTAGGCTTATGTCGCACAGAGATAAAAATACGGAGTATGTGGTAGATGGGGTTGAATGCGCAAGTGAGAATCGTTGGAAGCTAATTAGTGGATTCAGATTATCGTATTTATTGAAAACCAGCCTTTATGACTCTCCGTTCTCCAACAGTGCGATGATGAGGAATGGTGATATTCCATTTAGTTTACGGATAATTGGGAACGAGGGATCTGCTCATTGACCTACTGTAAGGGTGGGAGAGAAGACGTCGGGTAAGGAAGGATCTTGCGCGGTCCGTGGCTTGTTTGAATGAACTGTCCCAGCAACTGCCTTGAATTGATTAGAGGAAACCAGGGAAACGACCGATTAGAGAAGCCGACCTCTTGTATTCTCGTTAAGGAAGCGATAGCTTCGCCGGGGGAGGTGGCTCAGGCTAGCAACTGATGTCATTGCCGTGACTCTAACCGGAAGGTTCTGGGGTTCCAGTTCCAACCGTGGCAGGGTTTTCGACACTAGCTAGTTAGCTAGGTCGAGTTCTGTCGCTATCTGGAGAATTCTATCGGGCGGCTGCTCTGATCGGTAGTTTTTCGTCGTTTCTTCGATCAATATCAAGTGAATGCCGGAGCAGTACTCTACAAACGGGCCACGGACCGCGCGCGATCTTTCCTTCCTATGCCTTGTTCTATCCTCACCCCCTTACACGCATTTGCGTACATTACACTATCACACATGCCGGGAGACCGATCGGGAGCTCACAGCTTGGCCCGGCTGGGGCGGTGCTACGCTGGTGGGAGATAGGTGGTTTGGTAAAAACCCGCTAGCGGTTTTTCGGTAGGTCGGCGCCTGATCGGGACCAGAACATTGCCACATCCCGTGCAAGGACATGTACTACGCTTACGGGATTAATGACCTTAGTAGTTGATGCGCCCGGAATCACTAGTAATCAATCAATCAGCGATAGCTTCCTGCGCAGCTGTTAAGTTGGTGCCGAAAATCCCTCCACCGTTCAGGAAGAGATCGCTCCCGACTCAATTATTTAGCTCAGGAGTACTCAAGTGAGCGGTCCACTTTGTGTGCCCTGGCCCAGCTTATTTGCGCCTGCTGCTTGTCGGGAATGGAGGGGGCACTGGGCAATTGCCTCTACGGCAAGTGACCAGCGGGCAGGCCGGAATTTTTGAGCTGGAGCAACCCTGTTTGAGCCTGTATCAAAAAACCTCTAATGTAACAATTGGACCCTAGTACCTCCCGGTCAACGGAGCTTGTTGCGAACTCCGAACTAGATACGTCAACGCATCTAGTGTTCTACTATCTAAATGTCAAGATCAAACCTAAAAAGGATTAAGGATGTTTCCTGCTTTGGTAGGCGTACTCAGTTGATGGAACACATTTTGTGGAAGGGAACGACGAGGGTATAAAGGAAGCAAGTAACGTTTACTTCCTTAGTAGTTTAGAGAAAATATTGTAATGCAAAGAAAAATGGATTTTGAGATTTTGGCGGAAATACAAGTTTTGGGGGGCATGATTTCGAAAAAGTGGTGTTTTTCTTAAGGCTTCTCTGTTCGCCTGAATGGCCGTCCGTGAACAACTCTTAATGCCTGAACCTAAAAGGATTTTCTCCAAACTTTACATTCCCTGATCGATGAGGGCGCATTTGAGGTCCTGCAAATTTATAAAGGGTCTTTTGCATCGTGTAGAGCAACTATTGTATGGCCGCAAAAAGTCGGTTTTGAAATTTCGAAGGAAAATTGTAGTTCGGTCCGACCGTCTGTGAACAACGTAAGCACCTAAACCGTCCACAGGATTTTCTCAAAAGTGGATATTCCCGAATCGATCTGTTCGTATTCGTGGCCCCTAGGAATTTGAAACAAATCTTTAAATTGTCGCTTGTGTAGAGCCCATTTTCAGAATTTCTTGAAAAATGCCTCCGAATTTTTCTTTACGATTTTTGCCCGAAGAGAAATAAAACGCTTATAAAAAATCGACAGTTGATTTTACTCCAGATTGAAAAGAACATGCTGATCGAAATATGCAAATGGAAACTGAACGAAAGACGGGGGAAGTAGAGATCGTAAGAGGTGGATGACGCGACGTAAAGTGACTTCACAGATCTTATATAGTTTCCTGAAAACGACAGCGTAGCTAGTGTGTAGTTTGGAAGTGTCATTCATTATAGTACATGCTAGGGATTCAAAAAGCGTGGTAGACAATGTTTTGTGTTCTCTCATCTGTCGAGAATTTTTTTAAAGATGGAATCAGTAAAGTTTTTTAAAACATTTTAGTAGTTATTTAGGAAATAACGTAATATCTTAGTATACTTAGACCATCGTGTGTTGTATCCACTTTGTAAACATTCCAGTGTAGTATAATTTTCGTTTAAATATGACTATTCATCCCGGGGAGTGTAACAGATTAATGTTGAGAAGTTAATAGGACATGAATAGTTAGACACTTGCGTTCTAATATTACTCATTACGAAATTAAGTGAATAGCACGTGGCAAAACGATTCTTTCGGGGAACTATCGATCGAGATTGATGCAATAGGGCATTTTTGCGCCTATTGACAGCAATCTCGAGAGCCTGCATAAGCGTTGTTCGAGTTGTGCATGCGCAGATGCTCAAAAGTGGTGGAGATATTGCTGTATGCTACGCTGTGCCAAAGTTCCTGATTCAGTTTTTTTTATCGAATCTTCTGTTTGCGGATTTGTTATCGTAGACTTCGCGCGAGGAATCTGTGCGACTGATGTCACAAAGGAAGGAAACGGCTACACTGAATGCCGTTTAAAAAAAACCGACTTCTTAACTTTTCTACAGGCAGCCGTGGCACCAAAAATATTACATTCAGATTTCGTGCAAGAACGCACACAAGGAATCCAATATAACAAGTTCCTAACGCGACCGAAACAAATTTCTGAGCGATTGCAGTCTAGCTCGCATTGGGATACCCGATGTTTTTTGAAAAGCGGTAGTTTGCACTGCACATGCGCAGTGTCTCCTCGTGTGTCTCGCTCGCGCTTGAACGTTTTAAGATTTCCCTTCTTCAGTAGCCGTGGAAGGGCGGGAGTTTAGTGGCTTTTCTTTATTATTGCTGTAGCTTATTTATCTTTTGTAGCCTGGGGAGGGTCGGTAACTTAAAAATACTATTACTGATATTTAACTTAAATCTAAGTTACAATTATATTTACAAGAGCAACGTTGTGCTTTTTTATAGTTGGTACAGTTCTGGGAATTTTTATTTAAAAGTTTTAACGGTCGTCGAGTGCACAGTTTTGATTAAAACATTTAAGTCGGTTGACACTTCGTCAGCTGTGACGGTATCATTTAACTATAGTGGCGTTCAAGCTCCCGATTCCACTATCATTCACTATAGTGGCGTTCAAGCTCCCGATTGGATGACACCGTCCCAGCTGACAGTGTCAACGGACTTATTGCTTTAAACAAAGTAGATAGAGTCGCAGGCTTCCGAAGTAGATAGAGCCGGAGTCATTGAATTCTTGGCTGTCCCGGATTAGCCGCGTCATGGTCGATGGAGCTGACGTTTCGGCCATCTTCTTGTGGCCTTCTTCAGAGCTATACTGCTGAATACTACTTTCTTTAAACGAAGTACAGTTCGCGCGAACTATACCATGAGCACCGTCAGCATCCTTCAAGAGATCATAGTGGATTGTTGTAATCTTGTGAAAGTGCATTTTAGGACTCTCAAAATTAGGTTTCGGGACATTGCACCTCTTTATCTGCAACCTAAATAATGAAAGAGCAGAGTTAAAAGAAATTATTGTGACCTATTGCCAAACGTTGGTTCACGAAAAAAATGAGGGCCGCCAGCCCTTTGTAGAAGGCCAACGACCCGCGCTGCAAGCTTAGCACCAAGGGAACGGGCAGTCTGGCATCGTTACACTTGATTGGCCTTCGCAGTCGCCCGATGCAAATCCGTCTGAAAATGAGCGGGATATACATCGTCCCAAGCTCGAGGAAGCAAAATGTTTGTGTGAATGCAAGTGAATACACCGTCATCATGGTGGAAAGCAGACCTCAGTCATGCTGAGCAGTTATCGACGCTGGGGGTGATTTAACATAGTATTTGTATATACAATCCGATTTAAATGTAGCGACTCCTCAAGGTCTGGAGCTGGAAAGAAAGGAAACACTCATCCAATTGGGATATTCGTTACAACTTAAATGTGTGGTATTGATGCCCCCGGAGTGTCCTCTCCTTTCAGCTTCCGATTTGTGGAGACACTATGTTTAAATCGGGCAATAATAACATGAGTATACGTAAACGGTGGTGTTTTTTATGTGCCAGGGAGTTTCCGGATCACAGATTTGGCACTATAGCTTTCCATCTTACATACCGGCTGAGGTGACCCAGAGGATTAATTGATGCCACTTCAGTGCCTCGGACCGGGAGGTCCTAGGCCGGTTCAGGTCCCGACGGTAGCAGGATTTTCGATACTAGCTACTTAGCTAGGCCGAATTCAACCGCGTTTGGGGTAGAATTCCAACGGCCGGCTGCTCAGACCGAGTTTTCCGATCAACACCACGTGAATACCGGAGCAGTATCGTAACAAACGGGCCATGGAGCACGTGCGATGTTTCCTTCTTCTTCATCGTATTCTCACGCCTAACTTACACACACGTGCACTTACGTGGTCTTCACTAACACGCATGCTGGGAGACCAGTTGGGAGCTTGGAGCTTGTCCCGGCTGGGACGGTGCCACTCTGTTAGTAGATAAGTGATTGGGGGAAACCCCGCTAGCGGACGGATATAGTTCAGCTCCAGATCTCCTGCTGGAAGCAGCAGGAACAAATCACAGCCACCTCCCGCGATAAAAACACTAGACACACCGCACTAGACTTCGCGACTAATGATCTTAGCAGTTGACGCGTCAAGAAACCTCAATCATTTTCACCTTTCTTTCGCCCCCCTCTCTCCCCCCATGGGCTGCGCAAAGACGCACCGTAAAGCTCGCATTAGGATAAACCAGAACGCAATGGTCTAGAACATCTACTACACGTACATGTTCCTTCTCCAAGATTAACAGCTCTCCAGGCTGGTGCCGGAGCCTGACGTCACTTAGTTGTGCGGGCTGAGTCACCTCTCAATTTCCCCTGTGCGTGTGTGTGGGAGGGGGGATGCCACCTTTAAGAAGCCGAAACCCCAACGGGGGACCGTCTGAGTAACGCCTAACCCCCACCCTTCTCCTCACTGCGCCCGCCTTGGCACTTTTCATGTGAAGGGCGCCGACAAACTGGGCACCCTTCCACCACGACTTTTACATGCAGGACCGTGATCCTGACCCCGTCCGAGGGCGAAAAAGATCTTTTAACTTTCTCGCTACGTAGTAGAGAGAAAGTTTATGTAAGGCTGCGCGTAAACACTGCGAATTTTCGACATTATAACATATTACTGGGTCTACAACATGGAGGACCGTGATCCTGACCCCGTCCGAGGGCGAAAAAGATCTTTTAACTTTCTCGCTACGTAGTAGAGAGAAAGTTTATGTAATGCTGCGCGTAAACACTGCGAATTTTCGACATTAAAACATATTACTGGGTCTACAATATTTTGGGTCCTGATAACGAAAAAGTGGATAAATCCAGTTGCTAAATGTAGAAAAAATACTTTTATATGTGGTGTAGCCAGAATCCATGTTTTGTAGGTCCTTGATACCGAACAATGGCAAAACGTCTGTGTGTCTGATCGTCCGTCTGTGAACAACGCTAGTGACTAAACCGTTCAGCCGATTTTCTCCAAAATTGATATATCCCAAGCAATCTGGCCAATGTCGCGACCCTTTGAATTTGAAACCGATATTTTAATTTTGGGAGTACTTTACTTGAAGCCCTTGTGACATTTTCAAAAAAATGGCTCCATCGTTTTTTATTAAAATTTGTTGTTGAATAATGTGAAGGACGTTTAAGAGAATGGCGTAGGTATCATGTTCGTTGAAAACTCTGATTCTTCGATTGTTGCAAAAATTTAAAAATAATTAAAAAATTCGGCGTCTTGCTACGACTACAATTGTGAAGTTAGAGATTAATAAAATCTGTTCCTTACTGGTAGATTTTGAAATAAGGTCATGTTCAATTTTTCGAAAACTTGAGTACTTTTCGCATAATTTTGCGTGAAAATACGAGGTGTTTAAGCACCACTTGTTTTGTTAATCATTTGAGTTGATGCATGTTCAATTTTTGTCAGTCATTAACCGGAACAGGCTCATCTTTAACTGTTGGTAAAAGGTTTGACCCGTAAGCTGTGTTTGAACACAGTCGATGCTTGTTCTAAAGTTACGCAAATTCTACTAGTCTGATCAAATAACACACACATCAAAAATTCCCTAACTACATGTAAGATTGTGTATAAAGCCAAGCAATAATTAAATAACTAATATTAGTTTTAAACAGGAGATATTTATTATCATTATTAGAGCATGAATTTCTTCTTAACATGTTACTTAATTTTTGAGTTTGCATGTTCTGTATAAAAATGACGATGAAATGATGTTTTTGGACCTGATAAATTGTGAACGCCATATAAAGAATTTAATGGCCTCAATACTAAAACGAAGCATTCATTTTAGTATTGTTTTGGATGTTTGAGACTGTTTCATTTTGCGGGGAATGTCTGCTTTTTTCCGCCTCAGATTTCTTTAGTGAATCACAGTATTTAGTTTATAAATTCTGAAAGACACCAGCATTTTTCACTCTGGATGAGTCACGTATTTACTGTTTTAAATGAATTAATTTTACAAATTCTTTTCAGTACAAAATAACAAATTTTGTCAAATAAAATCATCTTTTTCAACTGCTTTTGTATTCGAACTGCTTTTTCAGTTGCTACAACTTAACGAACGGTAAATTTGTATTCCGTTCTAACGATGGTCTATGTGAGAACACTTTCTTCTCGGTCAGTTTTTGACTTTGTAGCAAGCGAACTTGATTTCAAGAAGGGTAATTTTAATTAGATGTCTACTTTCAGAAGATTTTTCTTTGATTGAGAAAAGTAGTAAATAATCTCTCGCTCATGAAACTGAAAAATGTAACTAACAAGATCTAAATTTTAGAGAGATTTAAATTAATCCAAATTAGTCGTTAATCTAAAATTTAAAGAGAAGAGGTAAAAAAAATTGAATAAACTTTTAGACTTTCAAATTAGAATTTGGATTTTAACTTATTTAATATCATTAGTTTTATAGTTTATCATCACAATGGATAGAATTCGATTATTTTATTGTTTTTAGGTTATGTGGCGTGATGCGTTTTCCCTGAGTATTACAGAATATTGGTATTCAACACTTTGTTTTTACAAAATTAAGCAGAAAGAATCTTTCGATGTCAAAAACTCAATTTCATAATTTATGTGGGTTTCAACATTTTGCAGTTTCATGAGCGCTTTGCCTTTCATTTGCAGTCTTCTAATAATTGATGAGCATTAGGGGAAGGAGTCAGGAATATCCTGCAGAAGTCAAAAGTTAAAAATCTGACCCAAGTACATGTTAGGAGAAGCAGTAAGCAGCTTCAATGATTCGAATAACTTCAAATATCCGATCTGTAACTGTCTCCATGAAGACCGTGATGAGAAAAGCCAGGAGCTCCTGTATGATCTTGTACTCTCTTATGTGATTGTGATAGGCTGCTGGTGATGGTGACGAATTGTGTTGGTTATGGAGAGGATGAATTTGAATGAACTCAATATAATTTTCCTCACAAAGATCCGGTGTGTTCGACTCAGGATGGTCCACTGATAACGTCAGATATGGTGGAGTGAAGTCGTGTATAGTTAATTGCGTGTTTCAGGAAGTGGTGGAAGTTGCACCATCTTGTTCGGAAGATCGTTACAGTTCAGAACTTCCTTTAGAGATGTTTGTAGTCGTCTGCCGTGAGATGAATAAATTAACAAACGTTATGTAGTTATATTTTGATTTTGACATGCAGCTGTTATTTATTAAATTAGAATAATTGATTATGAGTTATAATTTCTAACAAGTTTCCAATTTTCAGGCCTTGCATTGGTATGGGCATGAAGCAATGGATAAGCACAACGATGAATCAAGACTTATACCGTTCTCATCAGGTAACATTATATTATGTCTCTTCCTCAAAAACTCTTTCTCTTCTTCTGTCAAAAATTAAATGCATGAAATACTTTTTGTATAGATAACATTATTTATTATGTTTACCATGCTCATATGCACTATGTTACTGGTATAAACCCTGTAATTACTCTTTTTTCTGACATTGTGATTGCAAGAATATCTAGAATATATTTTGAATGTGTTCATTTTTGGTCCTATGAGAATGATCTATCTTCGGCTGAAGAATGTTCATGGTGTACAAGGAAACCAAATTAATTAGGAGAAATGCGTAAAAAGGGTATTAAATTGATAATAAAGACTACAGTATTGACCAATTCAATTCGTTGAAAATGTAAATGGGATAATTTGTCATGACAAGTTATAAAGCAAAAAGGTTTTTCAGTCGTATGCAAAAGATTCCCAATGCTTTGATGGAACAGTTTTCCCCTACGATCTACAGGAAATCAGCTCAGGTAATAGGGACAGGACTGCTTTATATTTTATGTGGCGTGTAAAGACAGAAAGCTTCAGCCTGTGTGATTGACCGACTTGATAGGTGTCGAAAATGCGTAAAATGTTCTTTATCATTGATATATTGCACTCTGGAGGATTAGAAACGGCGCTATCAGACAGGGTATGGTCACGCCCCAGAGGTTGGGTTGCCCGAAAAAGATTTAACTAGCGTTCACCGGCTTTCATCAATCCTTAAGCTATTGGGGAGCCCTTCAAATACTACTCACGTTAAAGGAATTCTTTTTAGTTACTTTACATTTGGGCATTCGAAGTCGAATGCTTCGCTTCCGAAAAATGGAATTGGAAAATTCTAACCTGCGGTTTCTCGTCATTTAAATGTTTCGACTTAACCTCTCTATTGTGACTGTTTTGCTTTCAGATGTTACGGATAGCTATTACATTAGTAAATTCTATCAGGGTAACCACTTCATAGAAAAACAGGAAACATCTGGGAATTTTATTGATCTGTGAAAGTCAGGAAAAAATCAGGGAATTTGTGGAATAATCGTTAGAAGTCAGGGAAAATTTTGAGGTGGTTATAGAAGTAGGCATTATTCCTAAAAAATAGTACAGCATTATATTCTGCTCAATATATATTTGTTGAGTTTCTTTTTTAATTTATACTTTATCGCGACGAAATCAGAGAGCTGGCAAAGTAGTTCCCGGCTTGCGTTAATGTATTTTTTAAATAGTGTGATATACCCTCGAAATTTTATCAATGAAAAATGTAAAAAAATGCTCTGGAAAATCGGGGAAACGTTTCAGAAAATGAGAGGCCTCCCTGTCTAAGAGAACTCGGAGTTTTATCAAACGATACAGGAGATTTTTATTGGATTCCTTTTCATGGCTAAATCGGTATCTTTATATAGATGTTTCCTAATACCTCACCGTTATCTCGTTGTGCGCTTAATACAAATCACGTTGCGTGGCGCGAGCAGTCCTTGGCTGGCTGCCTCCCCGTGGGAACAAGAGGAACCAGAGACGCTCGTGACTGACTCCTCCGCAGCAGCCGGCGAGAACGCATGCCAGGCCGCCGAAAGGGTGCGTTGACGGGGAGCGCCTTGCTCGTCACTGGTGTTTACGCTGGGTTGACGTTTTGTTTCTCGTTGCGTCTCGTCTGTGGCTCACATGTTCTCTTTAAACATGAAGTAGTAGACTTTCACGAGCAAGTGTTGGAGGAATTTAAATGAAAACTTATATAGCAAGTGAAAGTTAGTAATAGAAATATTTCATAATACCGACGACTCAGGCGAATGCCGGAGCAGTATCCTAACAAAAAGGGCCTCGGACCGCGCGCGATCTTTCCTTCCTCTTCCTTGTCCTGTCCTCTCCCCTTACACACACGCTTACACTAACATGCATTACATATTCCGGGAGACCGGCCGGGAGCTTAGAGCTTGTCCCAGCTGGGGCGGTATATACTCGGTTGGAGAAAACCCCGCTAGCCGACGGTAGGTCGGCGCCGGATCTCGCCATCGAGCGGGAAAGATCACCGCCATCTCCTGAGGAAAAACCATGCACTACACTGACGGGACTAATGACCTAAACTGTTGACGCGCCCAGAATCACTAACCGACCGAAGACTCATTTAAATATTTTGTATTAATACTACTCTACTTATATATTTATGTATAATATTCAAGTCCTTGGTTGTTTTTACTTTCTCCCCGTCGTAATAAGAGATGATGTTGTAAACGTGCGCCCCAAAACGGCGATTTTTCGACAGAAAAACGTATTGCTGGATCCTGGGATCGAAAAAGTGTTCGGAACGGTACCTCGGGAACCAAATAGGAAAAACATAAAAAGCAGAGGGCAAACACGTGGCAAATTCGATTTTTAGTTCGACTAAACTTTCGTAAACTCAAAATTAAATAATTTTCCACTTAACTATCATTTCTATTTATGTAATACGCAGTTGCTCTACAGCTGTCGCCGTTTCTCCGCTCAGTCTCCATGCATCTCTATTTAACAGTAGATCATATTGCATTTCTCTTGCCGTCATAGCCTCTTGCAATCTCTGCTGCCATGCAAGTCTGGGTCTTCCTCTCTTCTGTCTTTCTGTCTGCATCCATTGGAGGACTCGTTTTGGCTATTTTTCGTCTGTCATCCGCATAATCTGACCGTACCAAACAATTTGTTTTTTCTCCCTTTCGTCGCGGATTGTTTTCTTTATATCTATTTTCTTTCTTATGTCATCGTTCCTGATTCTGTCACGCCTGCTATAACAGCAACTTCTACGCCAGTATTCCACTTCAAGGGCCAGCAGCTTCCCTCTTGTGCTTTTATCAACCTCCTAAATGTCTGAACCGTACGTTGTAACCCTCTTGACTAGTATGGAGTAAAGACGTCTTTTAGTAGTGTTAGTGATGGTTTTGTTCCGTAAGATAGAGTTTGTACTTTGTGTGACGTTTCTCCCAAAGCGTATTTGTCTCTGTTTCTTCTAGGCTATTTCCATTTTTGTTAAAAGTACACCCAAATATTTATATTTGTTTACTCCTTTCATTTTTCCTCCATTTTCCAGAAGATCATTGTTCCTGCCAGATTGATCCATATTAATAGTAAGTCTTGCTTTTAAAAAGTGTTCATTGAGTTAACGGATCATGAAGCTCTCATGTCTCTTCTGCAATTACTACGTGATCATCGGCAAAATATAAAGTTAATAATTTACCGTCCGATCGGCATCCTCATTATTCTCCATTGTTTCTCGCTCTGCTGTAAAATTTGATGCAGATATATTTTAAATAGCGCTGGGGAAAGACAGCAAACCTGACGAAAACCTTTACTGACTGGAATGGATCCGAGAGCCTGCTGTAGGTCTTAATCTGAGAGGTGTTGTTCTTATATAGATTCTGTGTGACTCCAATTAAGTTCTCCTTGATTTTAAATCCAACCATTTCTTCCCATGCTCTAGCAACCGGTACATTGTCATACGCCTTTTGAAGAACAATGAAACTCGGATGAACTTCCCTACCTCTCCTTGTTCTCTTTTCTATAAGGTGTTTTAACGTAAATATATTGTCTATGTCCGATCTATCAGCAGTAAAGCCACATTGTTCTCCGATTTTTCCTTTTATCTCTTCTTCTATTTTATTTCCTATAATGTTGATGTACTGTCTACCTATAGATCGAATTACTGCTATTCCTCTGTAGTTTAATTGTCTCTATATCCTTTCTTTATGGATCGCTATCAGGTTAGACGTTTGCCACTCCTGAGAAGGATCTTCTCCATTGATGTACCTTGAAAACGTGTTTGAGCATTGTGCTGTTCTATATTTGTTCTACGAAGGGCAAGTAAAAAATAAGGTTCCCACATTTTTTTCAGGGTTAAGGCATTTTTTATTGCAATAAATATGTATACCATCTGAAAGCTTGTATTTCAAATTATTTTTCTACATAGTCGCCAGATCTTTCAACGCATTTTTTCTGACGAGTTATCCACTTCTGAAAACCCGCTTCGAAGAACTCCGCCGCTAGGCCGCCAATGTACTTGGTGACCGCTTCCTTCACCTCTTCATCTGTACTGAAGCGTTGTCCACCCAAGTGTTGCTTCAATTTCGGGAACAAGTGGAAGTCGCTGGGAGCAAGATCAGAGCTGTAGGGGGCATGATCAAGCAATTTCCAGCCGAATTTGTCCAGTAGTGCGGTGGTCTGTCGAGAGACATGCGGTCGCGCGTTGTCGTGCTGCAACCTAACGCCCTTGCTCAGTCTTCCTCTCCGGCGATTTTGGATGGCTCTTTTGAGTTTCGTTAGCGTCTCGCAGTACCTGTCCGAATTTATTGTGGTCCCTTTAGGCATAAACTCGGTAAGCAAGACGCCTTTTCGGTCCCAAAACACCGTAGCCATCACTTTTCCTGCGGACAGCGTCTGCTTAAACTTCTTCGGCCTCGGCGACCCGGGATGGAGCCATTGTTTCGAGTCTTCTTTTGTTTTCGGAGTGACGTAGTGACACCACGTTTCATCTCCCGTAATAATGGAGTCCAAGAATTCTTCAGTATTCTCGGCGCATTCTCGAAGAAACCCCTCGGCACACTTGACGCGATTGTCTTTGTGGGTTTCTGAAAGCATATGCGGGACCCACCGCGCACACACCTTGTGATAACCAAGTTTTTCGGTCAAAATGTTGTCGATGTTTTTTCACAAACCTCAGGAACCTGATCAGCCAGCTCCCGAAGCGTTACTCTTCGATCCTCGAGGAGAATGCGCTCAATCTTCGCCACGACTTCGTCGGACACCGATGGCCTCCCGCTCCTTTGCTCGTCGTGAACGTCTGTGCGTCCTTCGGAGAACTCCCTGCACCATTTTCGGACGTGCTGGACGCTGATGCAAGCTTTGCCATAAACTTCTTCCAACTGTCTATGAATTTCAATAGGTGTAAAGTTCTTCGCGTTTAAAAATCGAATCACTGAACGGATTTCACACCTGGCGGTGACGGCGATTGCGGGCTCCATCGCGGATGGCTATTAGACTGGCACTAAGCTTCGCAGTGATCTTCCAGGTAGTTGGAATGGAGTGGGGGGGATCAACAATGAAGGCGGTGTTGCCGGATTTCTTCTAGTATCTCGCGTGGCGAGTGTACAGCGTTGGGAACCTTATTTTTTACTTGCCCCTCGTATATAACCACATTTATCCAGCCACAATTTATTCTTCCTTTATAACCTCTTGTTCTTCTCTACTTATTGCTTTGTATCGTAAACTAGTTTTTCTTGTCACTAAGCCATTTTAAATACAGCTCTCTTTTCCTCTTAATCTTTTCTTCTAGAGTTGTGTTTCACCAATATTGTGTAGGTTTTAATTTACAGGTATCTAAAGCCTCCTCTGCCACTTGGTGAATACATTCTTATGTGTGTTCATATTCATTTTCTTTTGGCCTTTGCTATACTAATAGTTTAGCTTCACGTCTTTTTCTGAAAAGATATGCGAACTTTCATCGAAGAGATTGCTTGGTAATACAGAGTATGTATATTTTAGCAATCACCAAAAAAATGGTAGCTACATTGGGCTCCTCGTTTCACTCTAACATCTTGAATTTTGATTTTTTTTCTCCCCCCCCCCCCGTAATACAGAGGTCTATTATTGATTTGAGGTTTTGTGTTTGTTGGTACAAGGTGTTCTCAGGAATATCCTTATGTTGGAAGAAAGTGTTATTAATTTTCATTTCATACTCTTCACATGTATTAATAATTTTTTTCCATTGTTGTTGCCTGTTCATATAGACCCAGAATATTGTTGTTCTTGTCCCTTCTAATTCTGCCGTTAATATCTCCTGCAAGTATTGAATCATGAATTGGGAATACGCTATAGGGTGTCTTTGACTATCATTGCAAGATCATCTTTCCTAGCCATTGGGACATCGTCATTCAAATTATATATTCCTATGTCTTATGCATTTTCTTCTGATATTTAACACTGTTTTAAGACTTTCGTTTATACATTCCCGAATTATACATTTACCAATTTTTTTTACATTTACCAAATCTTTCATCAATAAAAATAGAAATTCCAGATTTAGCATTTTAATGTTTGTTTATGCCACTCTAGAAGTGTACAAAGTGTCATTTCCTCGATTACTTCTTGTTTGTTTCAGATGCTTTATGCTTATACGAATATTCTCTGTCCATTTTATTTGCAGATGTTGTTTCCCTTTTGAAATATCTGAGGGATTCACATTACTGAGATTTTTAGCGCCGTGTGCAGGGTGCAGGCCTACAGCACAGCCCCCAAATATGGAGGACCGGAGTCTTTCTTTCATGGGTTTCCTTCTCTTAGGCTGATTGCTTCCACTATGCCTTAATGAGTCCGGTCTACCCCTCATCCACTCTTTAGGGATGATTTATTTCCCAAGATTAGTGAAACCCACGTTCCCCTGTCAGATCATCCGCCATTCATAATTGGATGCTGCTGGGGTTCTTCCCCCATAACCTCTTCCCTCTACACTCTAAAGAAAATAGGAAGGAAGAAGAGGAAAGGCTCCCTAGTCCTCGAAACCTAAGAGCCAATAGCATCGGGGTCAGAACCAATCAAGAGTTGACCAAGAGAGACTGAAAGAATAGATAAAAGCATTGTGGCACAAGTAAGTTAAAGATGTCACAATGGTAGATGAGGGAACATAACGACATGGACACATCGTTCCGGGGGAAGACAAAAGAAGATACAAAAGAATGGACGGTTACGATTGGGATGGACAGGCTTGGTAGGACACGACTGAGACTGGCCCCTCAGTTTTGGCCTTTCCGGCATGGGTGTCGTACCAGTCAAGCGTAGAAAAAAAGCATGCTACTGCCGGCTTTGCCATTCACTCCCGCTTGTGGTTATCGCTAGCGGTTAAACCGTTCAGTCGATTTCTCCAAAATTGATTTTCCCTGGTCGATTTGAAAGAACTCGATGCGGCCATGCGAATTTGAAATGGATATTTTGATTTTTGGGTACTATACATAAAGCCTCAACATTTTCAAATTTTCTGAAAAGTGGCTCCAATATTTTTAATAAACGTTTTCCTTGCTTACTGTAGAAAACACTTAAAACAATGGAGCAGATCTCTTTCTCGTTGATATATATGAAAATTATTGATGTTCAGCTCTTTTCGGTGTCTTCGTATAACAATAATAAAGATTGAGGTGTTTTTCCTTAATGAAATTTGTTCTTTAAAAACATCTTGAAACAAGGTCATACAATTATCCAAAATATTAGTAGTTTTCGCACATTTTACAAGAAATATAGGCAATTTTTAAACATTTCTTTTTCTCGAAAACTGCTCGATTTTTTCTTTACGTTTTCTCCTCGTATGTATCAAAGAATGGTAAAATTAGTAGTGCTAGTCACTTTTTCAGGAACTCTGTATTTACGAAAACTGCAAAAAGTTAGCATCGGAAGACACCACACTTGAAGATATGATCTTTTTGTCATAAATGAAATTGTTCTAAAAACTCAAATCTTTAGAAAAGGTGATTTGCATGGTTTTAGAAGAAGGTGATTTGCATGGTTTGCATGGTTTTAGAAGAAGGTAGTTTGCATGGTTTTAGAAAGAAGAATCTTTAGAAAAGGTGCTGCATTTAAAGAAAGAAAACATTATTTTTCACGTAATGTCTACTTAAAATTCATGCAAATTCTGAATATAACATGGCGGGCAAATGTAATTTACTTCAATTTATTTTCATTACGAACTTGCGAAAAACAAGGAAACTTAAATTAGTTCAAAGAATTGATCGGGATTCGAAGCCGGGCCTTCTGGTTTACGCCCAGCTGCTCTAACCACTATTCTACCGAGACAACCAATCCTTTGAACAATTTGGTGACAATTTTATACATACAAGCAGCGATAATCGCGCTCGTGAAAAACTGTTCAAAGGATTGGTTGTCTCGGTAGCTTAGTGGTTAGAGCAGCTGGACGTAAACAAGAAGGCCCGGGTTCGAATCCCGGTCGGGAGATCAATTCTTTAAGCTAATTTAAGTATTGACATTGTTACTCAGTAACAAGGTCACAATTTGGATAACTTTACGTATGCGTAACATATTCGCTGATCGTAAGTGCATCCAACAAGGTGACGGGAAAGGTGACAATTATTAACAAATAAAACGTTTTAACGTGAAAACACACGTCGGAGACTCCTGGCTAAACTAGTGAATGAATATTGATCAATACTGAAACTCTTGTCCAGTGATCGTGTTACGGTAATAATTCTCTAAATCTAAATATTGCTGTCTACACGATAGGTTAGGCAGGGTGCAATTGCACCGTCTTTCCGTACCCGTCGCCAGTGCCCGCACGCCCGTTTTAGAGTATGGATTTGCCGGTCATCCTGTAAAGCCAAATGTTCGCTCCCCTTTCCCCACCCGCGAGAAGTTCTTTTGTGACGTCCGCGAACTTGAGTTTGAGGTGTCGTAGGCGTTTCGCGTGCGCAGGCTGACCCGCGGCGGACCGAGGTGCGCGCAAGGGCGGCTGCGCTCTGGACCAATATTTCGAGAGCGCGATGCCCCAGCGCCGGCGAGCGGGCGAGCGGGCGAGCGGGCGAGCGGGCGAGCGGGCGAGCGGGCGAGCGGGCGAGCGGGCGAGCGGGCGAGCGGGCGAGCGGGCGAGCGGGCGAGCGGGCGGGCGGGCGGGCGGGCGGGCGGGCGGGCGGGCGGGCGGGCGGGCGGCGATCGGCCCCGCAGAGGGGGCGTGGCGGGGAGGAGCTCCGGGCGGCAGCGCGCACTGGGCCGAAACGGAACAGTAAGCCCCGAGGTACGAGAGAACTACACTGTCAGAAATGTCATTACATCTAATGTAGATTAATATACATGAAACTTAATATATCTGTCCAATAAAAAGACCTTCATATATTTGTGCGTGAAATTTAAAGCTTAAATTAAAATCAGTGTAGATGTAATGATGAGGTTCTCTTGTTTCCGCAGCCTCTCATTATTCTCTTCATTTATTCATAATCACCACTTCATCAAGATCATTCATTATTTCCAGTTATAACCATAATGCTTTGACTGTTGCATCCTAATGTACATGTGCACTTAAAATTTAATGTACGTTCATGATAATTTAATGTACATTTCATTAAAGGAATGAAGAAATTTCTGATAGTGTACCTTGCCAAATTGATGAACTTCAAAAGTGACTTATCTCTGTAGGCGTTGTTCGCTAGCTTTACGTATCACAATGTTCTTAACACCCTTCTCCATGTTTGCCATATATTTTTTTGAAATTGTTTCTCCTGTGTTAAACGGTATCCGAAAACCGTTGAATCCGATCTTGCACGATAAGGCTGACTGTCAATACCTCCCTTCCTGAAAAAATGTTTCTTGGAGATAAGCTCTGTGAAGCTGTAGAGACGTCGGAATACAAGCACATTGATATAAGAAAAAAATGGTCGAAAGTGATTGATTGTAATAGTGACAGGATAATTGCATTCATATTTTTATGGGGCTTCGCCCCTAGGAAGAAGTCCGCTTGGTCTTGCTGTAAGAGCAAGAAATTCGATCACCTTCATTGCAGAATGACGTAAATAAATATTTTGATAACAAAAATACATTTAAACAAATTTCTTTATCTTAGGTGGGCTAGAGAGAACATTCCGCCCTTTAAAAATCAAAATGAAGAGAGAATAGTTCAACAATGGAACGCAACTTCCAACGTTTCTGACAAGGGAGGAGAGAATCCATCAGGGCTAAACCTGCGCGCGCGCGTGCGTGTGTTTGTGTGTGTGTGTGTGTGTGTGTGTGTGTGTTTGTGTGTGTGTGGCACATAGACACACAAACTTGACCGATTTCGCTGAAATTTTCGCACGTCGTTCTTAATAGTGATGGGAGTGTTTGAAGTGTGGTTTGAATTAAATCGGACATGTGGGGGCGTTGTGGACGATTGTTTTCTTTTGTGAGGACCCAAGCGCCCCTCAACTCTATGCAACCCGCCATACAGTCAAGAATTAAGCTCGTCTTCACTGCATTAAAGTTTTCTGCCCCTGCGATTGTGGAACATCCGCCGGAAGTATTACTTGAATCTTGAACAAGTAAATCAAATTTCCCCAAGATAGTGTCATAGCGAACGCATGGCCAAATTTGAGGGAAAACGTTTTACAATATAATTCTTGACAACCATTTCCAAAGTAGAATATATGACAAACTCATACATGCAAGTCTTTCATCTAGTAGAATTTTTGCACAGCGTGGCTTAAACGCGTGATTAACAATCGCGCGAACAAAAGTGTGGGATGTGTCATACACTGCAGTGCGAAGCTTTGCCAGATCCACTAATGTGTAATAGAACAAGTGCGTCTACAGGGTCTTTTAAGTGGTTCAAAATATTCCTATACTTGGTTGGCGTATTTGAGACGATATTGTGCATTTTCTCTTCAGTGTCGTGGGCAACAGTATACTCATCACTGTGTGACGGGTTGCCTTTTCACAGGGGTTGTAATTACGCTTCTCGGTTTTGCAAACTGCTCACTTCTGGTCCGAGGTTTCCCATCTTAAAGTACCTCATAACCCCAATTTCAAGGTACCGAAAAACTCGTTCGTATTATAAAAGTTCGTGTTGCCCGAGTATTACAAATGTTCATATTACCGTAATCCCTTTCTAGAACCGAAGTTTTGTTCGTGTTACGACAAACTTCCTGTTGAGCGAGTTCATGTTAAGAACGGTTCACTGTATTTCTATTTGTCATCTCTTCGGCCCCCTAACACTTTCTTCGCGGTTCCAGCTCAATGATAGTAGTTTTGAACACGGCCAATGAACTGAATTTTTTAAAAAATTGTTAAAAAGTAAATGTAAAAATTTGTCAAAAAACAAGCTATGAATAACATTGAGTATGCTTAATAAGAATTATTGTTATTGTTATTATTATTATTATTATTATTATTATTATTATTATTGAAAATTAATACGGATGTACTTGGTTTTTTAAACGTAGCAAATTAAAGTACTTTGTAGATAATGTTTAAAGATCGAACAAACTGCATTGAGGCAATAAAATGTACAATTTTCCTGTGACCTTACCAAATTTACTTTTTGATTTAGGCTCGTTTTGATAAGTTTGTTTAAGAATTAGTGAAATTGCTGCTATAAGGATCCAATATCTTGTCGCGAGAGACTTATTGTAAATATGACAGTAAATAAATTAACAAAAAATTACATTATTTGTTACGAAGTGGGACTTTTTCATCCGTTTGAAAACAAACATAAACGTTTCAGGAAGAATCGGCAGGAACTTTTTACATATGGGGGAGGGTGTTCTTGTGCTCTCTATGTGAAAGGCATCAGTGCCCCGCCAGGCTTATCGTGTTCGCTACTACGAAGAGTTGAAGCGATAAGGTAAGGGCGTCGGTATGTTAATGCCGCTGTGAACTTAAACAGTATCCCCACCATTTGCAAATTTTAATGTCCATTTAGCGCAGGGGTTCCCAAAGGGGTCGGTATCGCCTCCCCCCCCCGGGGGTCTACGATGATCGAGGGTTCGATATCCAAATATTTATCGACGACTGATTGGTATAATAAATATGTAGATCCCATTGATTACAAAGATATTTATTAACTTTATATTTTTTATTTTTACTTGTATACATCTAGAAACACCCAATAATAAATTACAAATTCGCTGATCTTTTGGAATTTCATTATATTATTCACGTATGTCAATTCACATAAATAAAATAAAATTTATGCGCAAGGGTAATCTCTGATTTTATTTTGAAAATTTGTTTATATTTGTAAGTTTAAATTTTTTAAAAAATTTTACTACTTTTCCAAACCTTGTTCGTATTAGTCCAAATATCTTTAAGCCAGTTATGTGCAATTAGTTGTATTATGATAATTTTGGTTACTGTATGTTCTAGGGAAAAAATTGCAGGGGGTCGATCATTGTTTTGAAAGGATTCGAAGTAAGAAAAAGGTTGGTAACTGATTGAACGGTTGCGTTTGGTATATTTTTACTCCGTACTATTGGCTAATAAGATCAATGATCTCGTAACGTCCACTTGAGCGTGGCGCCTAGGCTTCGCGCTCGGCCCACTGGGCAGCGGCGGTGGCCGTGGCGGCGGATGCGCACTCGGCGCTGCCAGCCACCGGGATCGATCGCGGCCCGCCGCCGCCACCGCCGCCGCTAGGCCGCGGGTCCGCCGCCGCCACCACCGCCACCGGCCGCGTGGGCCGCGAGCGAGTCGCCTCCAGCCTCCCGGCGGGGTCGCGATGGGCCATCGCGGCCCGCCTCCTGCCTCGGGAATCCTCCAGCAGCTGCAGCCTCCCGCCGGCGGTCGTGTGGCCCGACGGTGGCCGCCGTCCTCTGAGCCGCTCGCCGCCCCCGCCCCCGCCGCCGCTCGGTGCGCCCCGGCCCAGGGTCCGGCCCCGGCCGCCCAGCCGCCCCCGGCGCGCTGCCTGGGCGCGGTAAGTGCGGCCGCCCCAGGCGCGCGGCGGGCGCGGAGATCGCCCTCCCAGCCGCCGCTCGCGGTCTCGGCCACGGCCGCGCGGCCTCGTCGCCCGGCGGGCCCACCGCCGGGGGCACGTTGCCCGCACCTCGCCCATTTCAGTGGCACGGCTTTTGACACGCTTCTTGCGTTGCGCTGAGCAGTGTTTTGTATGTGTTTGCGATGGATCGTCATCTCGCGGTCCGCGAACCCAAGGATTCCCAGGATTCGTAGTGAGTGATAATGTAGGCCGTGTTTGCGACGCTAAAAGTCTTCTTTTTATTTTTTATTTTTTTGGCTGCTTTTCTGAAAGTAGGTTACTGAACTGATATTAATAGGACGGTATACTTTTAATGATGAATGCACCTATCACTTATATGGCTGTGTTTGTAAGGTGAGTGTAAGTACGCCTGGATGTTGTTTTATTCCGCGCGATTGTGAGGTGATACGAATCTGCGATAAATACGAGTACGTCTGTCCGCTCAATACTTCCCCTGTGGTTTCTCTTTCACTTTCGGAAGGTCTTGTTCGTTACTGTTAACGGATGCTGGAAATATGGACCATTTTCACCTCGGTTTTCGTCAAGGTCAAGATCACTTCATTTCCTCTAAGGAGATAAAAACGACGTAGCTAAAACAGAGGTATCGTGAAACACATTAAAAAATATTCTTAATTATTTGCTAGTCGAATGCACGTCAGTACACATTATTTAAAGGGGTTACTTTTCTCTTTCTCACCTGCTGCCCTTGAGAGAGTATTTTTTTAAATACAGAAATAGACGAGGGCCTGCGAGAAATTGAGTTCGGTTGGTTTGGCATACGTTTTGTTTATAACGGATATATCTGTGAAATCGTTGCTCGTGCAGTTCAGTGAGATAAATTGCACACTGCCTCTCAGACAAGCATTGAGATTGACTAGAAAAATCGTTATTCTCTAGTCGTGTGTGAAGTGTTGAAGAGATAGAAGTTGATGTGACCACTTCATCGCCTTCGTGACTTATTATAATGCAAGAAGGGAATAAATTTTACACCAGAGTCGTTGGAGTGTTGAAAGCAATTGACCTAGAAACAGAAATAAATGTGTGGAACGCGAACAGCTGTCATATAAGCTAACCCGCATTCAAAAAATCGAAACATTAACGAGAAGTGAGCTCAATTTATTATTTTCATGTGTAACGCGTGTAACAGAAAGTAAAATACTTATAGTAGGAATTGAGATTATATGAGTAATATAATCTCAGTTCCGTATCTTTGTTGCGTAGGATCCACTTCTGAAAAATAGTAAGTCAGTTATTAAGAAATTAAAAATAACTTCGTCTTGGTGCATAATGAATGTTCTTTTTTACTGTCTTCAAGCATTCTCTCATTTATTACTGTAAGTTCTGAGAGGTGCTGCAAAGTACAATTTCTAAAAAGTAGACTTTCTTAATTAAGATTAACATCGGGGGATTAAGCTGAAAGTAATGGGAAACGCGTTACTTAAGTCGTGTTCGGTTGTTGAAATTAAACTTTTCCGATACATGCGTAATATGTATTCATTATTTAAAAGATATGTCATATGGCATTGATTAAGCTGAGGTTCTGTGGGATGTAATTCTCATCCTTGTAATTCTATATATCGTCAACCATTCTTGTATTGTTTCGTAATAAATAATAATAATAATAATAATAATAATAATAATAAATATTTCTTGCGTTCCCTCATAGGTACTCTAGTAAATTGTCACACAGTAGCAGTGCTTGTATTTGAAGTTATGGTCACGTTTACAATTCCTATTTAACATCGAGTCAGTGTGTCCCGATTAGCTGTCTTGTTGAATCTGTCCATAGATTCAGATTTTTTTCAGTTATGCAAAAACGTGTTCCGTCAAAACTTAATAAAAGTTATAGCCATCAGAAATTCTGCTGCTCTTTAATACTCTTGCAGTCGATCATTCCCTTCCTCTGTTCTTGCGTAGCAAAAAAAGCTCTTTCTTTTTACGGTACATTTATTGTATGCCTTGGGAATGTTTTTTCTTGAATGCAAAAAAATTAAATTTTACCTCTTAATATATTATTTCGTGTTTCTTCGATGATATAGATACGACCCACCTGTTTGGTTTATCTGGAACAACTTCACTTTTTGTTCACAAGCAACATATTTTAGGTGTTACTATAATTATTCAACCTACTATATTCTAGAGTTTAAATAGAAATAATAACAAATAAAATTTTAATTTCAAATTATTACGCGTTGTAATTTTTTCGTATGCTTATTTATTGCTCGAGATTTGATTAATGAATGTGGAAATAACTTATAGGTTTCAGTGTGCATATTAGAAAGATATAAAACTAATATTACAAGCAAATAAAATCGCATATTCTGATGTATCTTCGCACTTTCTGGACAAATAAATTCACCATATTGCTTTCTCGTTAAGTTAATGTGTATTTAATGATTTTTAATCATTTTCTCAATGAAAATTAATTTTGTCATTGGGATCAGTGTCTTACCCTGACCTACCAGGTGCTGAAACGAGAAAAAGTATAGGATTCCATCTTTCAATCATTTCGCTGATGAATTCGTCCCCAGTTGTTCATTTCTTCAACTTTCATCTTTCTTTGTTTCGTTTCTGAGATTCGAATATCTATCCTAAAATCTTCTGGTCACTGTCACCCTTGCAGTGGCGCTTTTTTAAAAGTGAAATAATAATAACAATAATAACAATAACAGCAACAATAACAATAATAACAATAAAGCAATTCGTCCTCCCTGATCGGCAATGTTTTGTTTTTCGACATGGCTTCTTTAAACATCAGTTGACGCGTTTGGATATGTCGAGAAAATAATATTTTTTTATCGTCTCTTGGCACTTAAAAAAAGGCATTTGACCCACTGGCGAATGTGTCTGCCGATCTGCGTGCTAGCAGTCTACACTTTCAATTGGGTGGCTTTGTAAGCTATCCGCATACAATGATAAATGTATGAATTAAAGTGGTTCGAGTTTTCCATATGGTCACACTTCTCGGTATCCCTTTACGCGTTAGGAACATTGGTATTACCGAAAAGGAACGCATACCTGCTAAAGTGATTAAAACACCGCTTCCTTTGAGACGGAATTGATAACATACGTGTCTCCTTCCTGGTGTAGATTATACTTCATTTTATTTGTGGTTTATATTAGGTATAGGAAATTTGGGGTGCCTTATTTTCAAGGTTTTCATGTACTTTTGAGAATAATGATTGAAGGGTTTACTTTCTCGCCTTACTACGTAAGAAGAGAAAGTATTGTAATCGTGCGCCGTATTTATCGACAAAAAAGGTCACTGTTAGACCCTGGTAACCAAAAAAGTGAATGACTTATTCCTATATGTAATACATTATTCCCTTAACTAGTGTAGTGCGAATTCATGTTGTCTAGGTCCTCAATACCGAAAAATCTACTGACGGCAAAATGTCTGTCCACTTGTGATCAACGCTCGCGCCTAAACTGTTTAGACCATTTTCTCCTAAATTGATATTCCCCGATCGATTTCAATTAACTGGAGGCCCTGCGAGTTAGAAACGAAGGTTTTGATTTTTGAGGATACTTTACATGAAGCCTCAAATTTTTATTTATTTTTTTAAGGGTTTTAAATTTTTTGATTAAACTTTGCCCTCGGGTAGCCTAAAGAACGCTTAAGAGAATGGTGCAGATCTCATGTTCATTGAAATCCCTGATTTTTCGGAAATTGCGAAAGTTCAACATTTTTTCGGTATCTTCTTACAACTACATTATCGAAAGTTTTTTTTTCTCATTAATATAAATCCATTGTTCAGTGACACATCTTGAAAACTTTGAAATAATTTTGCGTGAAATTTAAGCAATTTTTTTTGTAGAAAAAAAACTATAATTTTTTCTGTAGATTTTCTCCTCGTATGTGTCAAAGGTCGATAAAAACGTACAGGCCACAACTCCGGCAAATTCTGTGTATTTTCGAAAATTGCACAAAATTAACATTTCATAAGTACAATATTGAGTTTTGCGTTGTATGAAATCTGCTCAAAAACAACAACAGGTCATTAAAAAACGTCATGTACAATTATTTTTTTGTTTTTAGAAAACTAACAATTTTCGCGTAATTTCTGCTTGAAGTTGATGCAAAAGAACCTTTTCTCAAATATGGCTTTGTTTTTTCTTAATTTTTTTTCGTATGTATCAAAGGAAATTGGTAAAAAAATGGTTCTGGCAGCATTTTCGTCGATCTCTGTATTTTCGAAAATTGCCAATTGTAGAAATAATGCGATAAAGCATGTGCTGTTATAGCGTTATTCGTTTTGATTGAACTCTTGGGACATAATCGTTAGGACGAAAAAATGATATGGATATTGCTTATTTGATTACTCACATAAAATGCAGCATCGGCATGTTACTATTATCAGATTATTTTAAATGGTAAGTAATTAATGATTCATACGCTTGATGTAATTGTTTAAGATGCGTTTCCGAAACCCATTCACTTAGTTTCCTGATTTTAAAGTCTAAGTAACAAAATATAATATCAATAATTGCATTCTTTTATTCCATTGTAATAACTAAAGTAGAAAAATGTTTTTTTTTGGCACTGAAGGAAAGCTAAATGTATTTGAAGTGATTGGGGGAAAGAAGGAAAACTTCAAAATGCTAGTTAATGTGTGTGTCAAGAACCCGGTAGTGCGTAGCCAACTACAATAATGTCTACGGAGGATTACTCCTAACATTCAGACGAACAGCAAGGAGCCGATAACACGAGAGTAACGCCTACTGAGGTAATTTATTATACATTAGTTCATAAAAAAATTATTCGTTCAATTTACAGAGACACTATTTTGATTCATTCTGAAATTATTGTCAAATATATTTCAATGCAATTATATATTTTTTAATTTTGATATATAATGATAATATCAAAATATTTAATTTTTAAAACTCAATTAAAAATTTTAAATTTTAAATTAAAATCGGCCCCAAGAAACGTTTTTTGAACTTTCATACGGATTTTTTTCTAGTTTTTATCATTACTATATTCGTTAATTAACTAATGACATAAGCTAGTTGTAATCGAATTACTACTTTACTTCTTAAGCGAATTCCAACTTGCAATATTCCCACAAGCAATAAAAATGGAAGTAAGTAAAAATACATGTGTAACGTTAATTGACCCAAAGAGAGAAAGTAAAAAAATTGAAGGTGAAATTTGGAACAGTTATATGCGATTTGGCACGGAAAGGCTCCTTTACTCATTATTCTTCGATTAAGTAAGTTTATTTTTTATTTTTAAAGTCCAATATGGAAAACCTTTCACTGTAGGCTAATGATAGTTCGTGTACATGACATTTCTTTTTATCGACAATTTTGTTATTACCAACATGTATTACTTTGTTATTGGGAAGTAAGCAGTTCTTTGCTTCCGGTACGTTTGATGAACCCAAATTATGTTTTATTTCCCTCACCCTCTCCGATGGAAAGATGAAGTATTTTCATATTTATTATTATTATTTATAATATTTCATTATTATTATTATTATTATTATTATTATTATTATTATAGTCGACTCCGGTTATAGTGAACTTCCGGGAACGAACACTTTTGGTTCTCTGTATCCGATGATAAAATTAAATAGAATTTCGCCACATAATGATTGACTTTATTAATACAGAGATGCAACAAAATACATTAATAACACGAACTGTAAATTTCATTATCTTTATTTATGCGTTAAAAAAATTAGTTCATTTCAATTCTTTGCTTCGTACATTTTGCATTAGTAATTTCTCTAGATCCTCCAGAGTTCGTGCTCTCTTCATACTTGATTCTGCATTGTCCACTGTCACGCAGGACATGACCTTTGTTTCCGCAGTGAAACTGAGTGACATGAGGTCATCAGTGAGAATTACCATCTCCCCAGAGAGACTTCTTCGATTATGACCTTTCACCGGTCTTTTTTGCAATCTGCCTAATGTTGGAATTTGTGGCACTGAGGCGATTTCCAGGCTTTTCCAGGAGGGAATTAATTTCCAGGTCGTTGTATTTTCTAAAACCGAGGTTCGCTATAGCCGAACCTTCTCATGCTTATTTGTATTATAAGTGAAACGAGACCGGTGACTTATGTTCACTATATCCGAGTTCACTATAGCCGGAGCCGACTGTATATTGTATATTATTAAATTCTGCATATTCTGAAAATATGAGAATACATACATAGCGCAGGAAATGCTCACTCTTAGAGGGGCCAACTCAGTCGCTGTCCTATCGAAAATAATTATCTCACAGAATGTGAAAAACGCATTGGAGAACGCAACACGGGATAGGCAGAGAGCAATCATTTGAGCCAAATTGTCACGCCCATGGGTCGAAACGCTGGCCTCAGGCTGTCTGATGTGACATTTCCGAGAAATGTATGAAGATGATTGCGTGGAATAGAAAGGAGATAATAATATTAATAATAATATAATAATATAATAATAATAATACTATAATAATAATAATATAATAATAATAATAATAATAATAATAATAATAATAATAATAATAATAATAATAATAATAATAGTCAATTTTTAGTCTATTTTACAATTCATTTTTCACATATTTCTTTTTTATAATTATTCGATAGTTATTCAAAAGTTTTAAGACGTTTGGCACTTTATATTAAAACATTTATTGAAGCTCGAAGTAGGGGGGGTGCTCCCCCCGCACGGTATACCCAAGTAGAAAGAACCTTCAAAAACCTGAATACTACCGGAAAGAAACTTCAATCGGTATGCAAGATACTTGGCTTATTCGTGCCAGATTCCGTAGCCATTGTCGTGGCGTCTGTTGCGTCCTTCGAACGTGAGCTTCTTTGAAATGCGGGTGGCGTTGTGTCTCTTACCGCATCCGTATCCTGGCGCTTACGTGGGCACCGCGTCTTCTTCGGAAATGTCTGCTGATGCGTGTGTTAAAAGGCGATGCAGTTCCTTCGTCAGTGTGAATGCATGAACCGTCGAAAGACACTGATGTCACTGCAGCGCCTCTGGCCGGGAGGTCCTACGTTCGAGTCGTGACGGCGGCAGGATTTTCGACACTACCTTTTCAGCTGGGTCGAGTTCAGTCGCTGTCTGGAGGAGAATTCTAGCGCCCGGTCGGGAGCTTAGAACGTGTCCCGGCTGGGGCGGTGCCCCGCTGGTGGGAGAGTCCTCGTTAGGGGGAAACCCTGCTAGCCGACGGTAGGTTGGCGCCGGATCTCGCCATCCAGTGGGGGAAGATCACTGCTATCTCTCGAGGGAAACATGTACTACACTTACGGGAGTAATGACCTAAGCTGTTGACGCGCCTGGAATCACTAACCAACCAACCGAAACACACGCAATTCCCAGTCGGAAAAACAGCTTTTACGAGTTTGTTGTTTACATGAAATCGACACAAAACTTTTATATTAAAGTTGCCTGATCACCTTTCTGTGAAGTAGTTACCGGCAATAAGTTGGTACATCAGATATACATGCATGGACTAGGACCTTTGTCTTTCTGCAGCCCACGGTGATAGACATCCCCTGTAGTTTTATTAAAAGAAGAATAACAGCTGCTGCCATCAGGGTGGTATTGTCTGCGCATTCTTCATAGATCAAAAAAATCGAAGAGAAAGGTCACGTATCATCGCTCACGTATTTCAGGCCGCTCTTCTCAACTCATTACAATCTTAAGGACAAGGGATTGGTTAACACACTCCATATGGATAGTCTATCTACTTCAGTAAGATGAGAATGCCGAATTGTGAGTTCCCCCTACATTTTGTTCTTTGTGATCGGTATGTCCCCATTCTTCCGACCGGTCAACATGACTATGGAGAGTCCCTACCACTAACTAAAAATTCTAGTGGCCGACTGCCGATCGGTAGTTTCCGTATTTTTTCCAGGTGAATGCCAGAGCAGTACCCTGACGAAAGAGCCACGAATCGCGCGAGATTTTTTCCTCATGCTTTCTCCTTCCTCTAACACATACATTGGTTTCTCCTATTATTTCCAGGCGAATGCCGGAGAGTATCCTAACAAACGGACCACGGATCGCGCGTGATTTTCCCTTCCTCATGCTTACCCTCACTACTCGTATAACACACACACACATTATATGTTGGGAGAGCCGTCGGGCTCTTAGAACTTGTCCCGACTATCCTCGTAAGCTGACGTGTAGGATAGCGTCAGATCGCTCATTCCAGAGGTCGTGGAAGTCGCCACCCCCCGGATTATAACACGCACTACTCTTAAGAGACTATGAGCCTATTTGATGACGACGCTGAAATCACTAGGATCTGATACCGACTTCGTCACTTTTTTCGGGGTAGTTTCGAATATTTTTTAAAAGAATTTTAAGTGTTTTCTGCCGAATTTGATTTTTTTTTTACAAATTTTTAAATGTTTCTTGTGGGATTGAGTCCACGGTGAACATTTTCAGAGTAGATTCGAAAGTTTCTTCACGCCTTGAATTCATCCGTTACCCTGTAGGTACATCATGTACAATTCCCATTTGCCTCAGTTGTAGGAAAATTTAAGAATTTTTCACATGTCATTTTAAATAGTGGTATGTGTTATGTGATTTCATAAAGTTAAAAATTAAAAATGTCTTAAATATTAATTTTAATTGTTGAAAAATAGCGAGTCAATGAGTTAATAACTACAGCATTGCAAGTGTTGACTTTTGCAGCTAAGAAGGCCGAAATTTTTATTTTTTATATCTCTAAGGCAGTAATACTCAAACATGCAACAATACGGGGATCGACTGATATGTCCCTCCGTTTGTCATAATCACTAAGTTTTAAAATGTATGTATGGGTACATCATTTTTGTCAGGGAATTAATTATAAAGTGTTTTATGGTGTTAGGCTACGGGCCCCTTTCAAAATTGGCCATGACCGCCCTGGTCCCCATCTGCACACGCCTGAGGTACGTAACGAGAAAAATAGCTTTAGTGGTGTATTACACAGGCCGACCAATCTTTCGCCGTTGATGACTAAGGAACAGATTTTCATGTAAACTCATTTTTATAGTAACAATATATCTGCATTAATTTTTTGTAAGTCATTCTGAATGAATTAAAATCCTTTTGATTTTACATGTTTTGCTATAATTATATTTTTTATCTTATTAGTTATTTAATTTATTATATATATTTCATTAAATTTTAATATATTTATAAGTCGAAACGGAACATACGAGTTTGCCAATTTATTTTATTGGAATCGTCTTTCTTCAATACAATTGTAATAGGTTTACAACTTCGCTGCTATTACCACCGGATCTTCGCCGTGATTTGTCGAACTTACTCCCTCCGCTGCTCCTTGGAAATCCTCCGCTGCTCCTTGGAGTTCTCGGAATCGAGGATGAGCGGATATTTGCGAAGCAGAAGTAATCACAGGCATGCTCACGGTTCTAGAGCCCATGCTTAACTCGATCGAAATCTGTGAAATATTTTTTACGTATCATTGGCCAATCGCGTTTTGGAGGTGGGGGAGGGTGTTCCTATTACACCCCCTCCCGCATCTGCCTCCCCCCACAACCTTACATACATACGTATTTTATATTTCATATTAAACTTGTATGATGAAGTGAAGAGTAGTGTAATTTACGATTATTTCTGTCGATGTAGAACTTTCAGCCGCTACGAATCCATTTTTTAAGACCTGATCGAAGACGTTTCGTGGTCGGAACTTTAAAAATGCATGTTTAGAGCAGTGTTAAACACAATAATGAATTTTTTATTTTACATATTTTCAATTTTTTTCTTTTATGTTTTAGAAACAATAACTACATATATATGTACACATTTTGCATTTCTTATTACATTAAATTCTGTTCCCTATACTTGGGTTTCTGTAACCTGGCCGATGGCAGCTTATCAGCTGTTACGGTTTCGTCCAATCGAGAGCTTAAGCTTCACCACAGTGACGTCACCGTGATGACGTTTTAGCTTTCGATTGGATGACACCGTAGCTGATGATGAAGTGTCATCGGCCAGATTAGAAAAAATCCTGTATAATGATGACAGTACCGCCTCGGGGAGGCGAGCCCACACCGTACGGGAACTGTGCAACCTGGCGCCCGTTCTTCCGCGGTCCGGATCAGTGCTGGGGGATCCCCAAGCACAAACTGTGTTGCTTCCCTCGCCATAAAAATAACTCCATTCTATTCAAATAAAAAACTTATCTTAATACACGTAGTTTCTGTACAAATACAAATGAAAACTAATATTCTTTTAATAAAATTTTACATATTGTATTTATTACATTCAATACATTTTAGTGTAACATGAAATACTTTTTAGTGTAACAAATTATGCGTAACAAATATGTTATGCATATTTTTCCGAAGCGCGGCACTCTTCATGGATAGGGGCCCCCAAGCAACTGCTTGTTTTCTTTGTAGATAAATCCGGCCCTGACGGTCGGCGTGATATTCGACAAGCGAAAACCCAGAATCCTGATAGCATTCAAACAGTTCAAGCAAGGTGAAATTTTCTTTAGAGGAAACTATTTTTGACGCGATCGAAGTTTACTATATTTGCTAACCAGATAATTTCATGAAATTCGGCAACTGCTTATACCGCGACTCGATTCATGAACTTTTGAGAAAGTTTATATTGTCGATTGAATAATTAGTTAGTTGTGGGTTATTGCTTTCCGGGTCATCTGATTTCCCATCTTGTGGCTTTTTTCTTTGGGGATACTTGATAGATCAAGAGCACGCTAGAAACTCTCGTACCGAGGAAGAACTCCGGGTATGGAGTATGGCTCCGGGTATGGCTCTTTTGGAGAAAAAATCACTGCGGTTCAGCGTAATTTGCTTGAAATAATAAATCAGAATATGTGCCGGAGGTGTTTGGAAAGGATTCGAACCGATCGGCAGCACTTGCAGCATTCTGCAAAGCTTCAGCCTGCCGGGCGACTCTCCGTTTTCTCGCCGTCCGATAAACTGTTGGCAATTAAATGTTGCAGTTCCTCGCGATCACCATGCGTCTGGATCCCAAGTTCAGCAAAACTTCTCGGTGAAGGGGGGCGTTGGGAGTAGATCTTTCTGAGTCGACAAGTGTCCTCCGTCTCAGTCAAGGTCCTGTTTGGCTTCACGCTTGGGAGAGTGGCCGTTGTACGTAGCTCTGTGGCCGCCGACGGGCAGAAGGTGGAAGCACAGACTCGAATCAGCCCAGATCAGCTTACAAAATAATAAAAAAAAAAAATTGCACTTAAGTGATTTGATCCAATTACATAGACAAAAAATGTGAACAAAAGTTTTGAAAAAATGGTTATTAGTGGTTTGTTTATTTTTTGCACCATTGTAATTTTTAATTTTTAAACACATAAAGAAGTATTAATAGATGTTTTGACTCTTTATAAAAGAAAACTAAACAACTTCATTTATATTTTCTTTGCAATCAATAGGATCTTAATTACGAGATCAGTCGCCATGCATATTGAGCTACCTTAATCATCATGCATATTCAGCACCCTTAATCATTATTGACTTCTGTTAAAGTTTTTTCAATGCTGTTGGGAAAAACTGGTTCAGACTCATCTTAGTCGCTCATTGTTGGGAAGTCGCCCTCTCACCGTTTTGTGGTTACAAGGATTGCATCAACCTTGCAGCCCTGTTGATGCCAGGGACACCTAGAGAAAGCAAGAGGCATGAGGCAGAAGATCCATGGAGTGCTTATTTCAAAGTCCCCCCCCACACACACACACACACACGCACGCACACACATACTGACTCACACAATCATACCACACACACTGACTCACACAACATACTCACACACACACACTCACACACACACTCACACACACACGCGCACACAACACACGCGCACCACACACACACACACACCACACACACACACACACACACACTGCCTCACACAATCATACTCTCACACACACACACACACGCACGCGCGCGCGCGCGCGCACGCACGCGCACGCACACGCACACGCGCACACGCACACGCACACACACGTGCACACACACGTGCACACACACGCACACACACACGTGCACACACACACGTGCACACACACACGTGCACACAGACACGTGCACACACACACACGTGCACACACACACACGTGCACACACACACGTGCACACGTAATTCATCCCTCCATGCATCAAAAATGACTTACAGCTGTTAATTTGAATTAGAGGTCAATACATTTTTCTACATGTTTTGGATTAAAAAAATTGGGCCCCTAATTAAGTCAGAATCTGGGACAACTTCTCCCCCCCTCCATCTGGGTTTTTCTGATTGGTGCAAGTAACTGTTGAGTGTTGACATCATTGTCTACTGGCCTTCTGCATCGATTTCTGGCACATGCGGGGAGTCAGTGTGACTCGATGGTTTCATTAAAATAAGGAGGCTTGTGATAAATATTGGGAATTCGCTGGAGCATGAAAACCACCACTCGCTACTTGAATAAGGCAGGGAGATGCCTGTTCATTCCCAACAATTCACTATTTCAGGTATATTTTTTAAAGATTGAATAGGATGGATGTTGGTTCAGTATTTCGTCCATCAAAAATCAGGACTGTAGATAATCCGGATTCGATTCCAGTGGAAAAAGGTCACATGAAGTGGGTAGTGTGAAGTTTAAAAGCATTGGCCCAACTTCATAATTTTATGCAAACTATTAATGGCAGAAAATTATATAATGCATAGATAACAAATGAGCTATAAATAAAATACTTTTATTTTTAAATTTTATGATAGTTTAAATAAAAACTTTATTGACAATATTTTAAGCATATATGTTAAAAGGAAGGAATTCTCCAGAAACCAGAGATAGCTCGTATTAACTTTTTTCCTGAACTATGTTTTTTCACAGATCTAATTAAGTAGATTTTCTTGAGAATCTATGAGAACAAAAGGATGATCTGTACAAGCAATACTGAACATACAATACAGTGATTTCTCGGTAATTAAAAATGTAATAGAAATACTAAGTAAATTAAGATGATTTTAACAAGTTTTTTTTATGTTGAAGATGTGTACAGACTCTTTTTTTGGTTCATGTCAAAAATCGGGACAGTTTCATAATCTGAAAGGGGTTCCAACTAATTTGAATTTCCACCATTCTACTGTAATTAAATACCATTTAAAAATTTTGAGAAGTCCAATTAGAAAATATGTGAATTATTTTATTTATTTTAATCGATCTTCATACTTGCTTTGTATTCTCTGATGAATCTGTTAACCTATGTTTGTCTCCTGTAACTTGATCATATTAATTTTGTTTTTCAGATGAAGGCCCAAATAGTGCAGATGACAGTGAAGAAGATGTGATCACTGACTACTTGCCACCCTGTGATAACACAATGGCTCAGAGGCGTGCAGGGCCACTTGTGCCCACTATTAGTGTTACACCCCATTCACCTGGCACACGCCATTACCCCATATTAGGTGAGTCTCCTATGTTGTCAGACAAATGATTTGTCCTCACCGTTTATCTTAATGGGGTGTTTTTTCATCCACTGTATCACTGTGTGTGTATGAATATAGATATTTTGTAGATGATGTGATTTTCTGACATTTTTGTTTCATATCTTGTTTTGCAGAGGACAATCTGCAACATTTACATGAAATCCATGAAAGTATACAACAGATGAGGGATCTATCTGCACAGGTACTCAATAGTCAGGTATTTGAGCATCCTGTTTGTACATGCTTACTTTCTCCTTTGTAGTTCTGCTCTTTATTTGCCTTTCTTATTTTGTTTTGTATTCTTTATAATGGTGCAGATGATGGGGTTAAGCCAGTATGCTCGTTTGAGTACATCATGCCCATCGCTAAACAATGAATTAGGCCCAGATCCTGATCTGGGGTCAATGAATTCATCGCCCACCCAGACACTTGCAATTGGAACATTCAATGCTACTGGTTTTATGGATCTTCTTCATGGAAAAGGTATGGCAAAACTTTATGTGCTGTAATTGATTTTTTCTTGTCATTAAGCGTATTGTGTAATGAGGGATAAGCAAGGTTTTCTTTCAGTAGAAGTATTTTGCTTGTTTTATTGCATGCATTTAAAAATTATTATTATTATTATTATTATTATTATTATTATTATTATTATTATTATTTGTCAATTATGTAATTCTCCGGTTAGTTTGTTCCTCAATTTTAATTGGATTTGATGGACTCATGTGATGATTCTGCAATTTGTAAATAATTCTTTTAAAATGAAAATAGCTGCCTACCGAAGTCAGGTCCTTAACTTCTGAACTGTGCATTACAGCTTTATGACCTAGCTCTGTATATGAGTAATCATTCTAATAGTTCTAAGCAGTTGAGATTAGATACCACAGAATATCAAATAGTCAATTTAATTTTACATAATTTTGAGATTTGTGTTGTTTTATGATCACCCATGCTCCAGAGTGAGATTACTCAGAAGAGCTAAACCTCCAAAATGTAATAGGTGGTTCTTAAGGATCTCCTTTTGTAGAATACAACTTAAGAAACAATGCCTGACTGCGAGCATATTTGTCTGTGGGTCTCCCCATATGTTTCTTGCTTATTCCAAATGCCCCCTCCCCCTCCACTCCCCTTCCCCCCCTTTTCAGAGGTCATAGTTTCTGTCAATGATATTTTGTGTGAACATTTTGACAATAGTAACTTATGATTAAGTATTTTTGTCCTGTAGCAAATCCCCATGAATGGTTGATGTGCCGTGGACCCCTCGATGAAGAAACACCACGTCGTCGCAGCTGGACTGCTATAGAAGATTTAAGTCAAAGCAAGGAGAAACATAAATCTAAACGACAGAGAAGGTGTGTTTATTTTGATGAAACTTAGTACTGTTTTAGAAAACTGATTTGGAATCAGTTATTGCAATGCAGCAAAAATTAAGAAAAAAATAATTTTGAGATTGAATAAAGGAATATTGTGAAATTATTTGAAAGATTGCAATCATTAGTCAATACCATTAGTTTATTAAAAAATTTATCTTAAACTATTGTACTTTATAATGTAGGAGTCGTTCATTAAATCATGAATTGCAATTTATATACAGTTAACTCTAAAAATAAATGCATTTTCTCATGGATATGTAGATCATAGTTCTTTTTAATTATGTTAATTGTACATAAATCACAACTTGGTTTAACAGTAGAAATGTAGAAAAGAAGAAATATGTACAACAATAAGATAAATTTTACAATAAACTAATGGTGCCATCTCATCAAAGGTTACAATATTTCAAATGTTAATATTAATTTAACTAGATGTTAAATTCAATTAATCATTCTATAATATTTCTAGTATGAGTCTGAGCAGCTTGGATTCAGAACCAGACGATTCTTTTCTGGACCAAGTGGACAGTGCAGGGAGCACAGGGTTGCTAGTGTCAGATGCAAACTCTTTGGGCTGCCCTACAGGCTCTCGCCGAGCACCTCGAACTGGTGGAACAGCTTCTACACATTCACTCAATGAAGCTGACTTACAAGTAAGTTGCAAGCTTGGGCATCTGTAGCACTCAAGCAGATGGATGATACTTGAAGGAGACATTTTCACCACAGCCAGATTGTGTGTACTTAATCAGTTATTAAAAAACATTGAGTTCCATTTTCTAAAGTCTAATTGTTCTATTGACACAATTATAATCTACAATAGTCAAGATTTAATATTGTCTCAAAACTGAGGGTCCATATATATGAAGCGTTTATAATATACAAGGTACAGTAGAATCTGCTCATAAGAGAATCATACTTAAAAGTGACAACATGTGTTGCCTTGAGTCCCAGTGTATAAATTATGGGCATTTTCATTCTGTGTGAGAGAGAGCCATTCATAAGAGTTTGCCCACCTCTAGTAGACTGACAGTTCTACCTTTTTCCCCCACAAATAGGAATTGGAATTTGAAATAAAAAATGTTTCCTTGCCACAAGCTAACTGACTTATTGGTTTTATTCTCCTCCCCGTTGAGACCGCATAAGAAGGACTTTCTGTCCGAGGAAATACTCTACCCAGTATACGTATATGTAAAGGTATAACTGTATATGCTGTTATACATAGACCATTATACAATTATAAAAGATATAACTGGCTTGTCTGTAAAAGATGAAATTCTGTAGCCGCTTTCCCTATGTAATGTTTTGTGGGTGCTGTTAAGGTGTGCACTCTCCATTAAGAAATCATTCATGCTAATGTCCTCATTATGTTCAGGCAACCAGGAACAGCGTTAGCTGCGCAGTAGGACAGGTGTAAGGCTCATTGACTTTACTTTGGTACTTTAACTTTTTTTTTTTTTTTGTATGGAACTTTTTCCTATTAGTGATATTAATGTTGATATTGATCACTTCGTGAAAACAGAGCTCTATTTACAAAGCAACTGACCCAATGTAGAGAGACAGAAAGTATCTCCGCAGTGGCACCTTGGTGCTTGCAACAAAAATAATGATGATCGAAGCATGTAACAAAAGAAATCGTAAATACTGCACTCACACAATCATAACATGATGGAAGTGTTGTCCCCTTCACTTGTTTCCTAGCGATTTGTTTACTACCATCATAGATGCAATTTTTAATAGAAGGCCCTGACTCAGCCCAGTGCGGAGAGACTTCCTTGGTGCACTATATTTTTATTTATTTATTTTGCTTGAGAATTTCAATTGATATGACTCTGGAAAGGAAATTAATGTTATTATCGGAAAAAGAAGTAAAAAAAAACAACTGTGTAGTAAATAAACTGGATGTAACCATCAAACACCGAGTCAAGAATTGTAAGATAACCTTGGATGTAAATATATGAACCTACAATAGCATTTCCCATTTTTAGAGTTCCCTCTTTAAGAGACAAAAATCACTATCCTCAGGTATGGGTTATAATTGAATTCCACTAAATGTTTAGGAGAGATAAAAGAGAAGGGATGAAATGAGGTAATTCTGATTACTGAATGGTCATTTAACCAAAGGTACTGTTGTTCCTAAACAGGAAGTTCTTGAAGTCAAAATTCACACAATCTTCCAAATAGGAATGATCGTTGTTGAATTTAGTGAAATGTTCCATTCTCAAGCTTTTTTTGCTGAAATATGAAGTCTGTCTGTACTGGCACAACAGCACCTGACTGGGCCAAGGCCTACCACTGTAACATGAAGTAGTAATTTGATAATGATATCATTACAAACATAACACTTTTCAATTGTGATCTGATGTCTGGAAGTACATATTTCATTTCAAAAGTTTCCTTTGAAAAAGTGTTTTTATGTGGAGTGTGTTCTTTTGAAAGCTGCAGATATATCTACTTTGCACGTGCATGACAGCACTAACTGTATGTCAAATTTGTTTCAGAGTGATTTTAGCAAGATTGTTGCCAAACGGGAAGCAGAAAATTTAAGACTTCCCCCTGCAAGACTTCCTCTTCAGAAGTCTGTATCTACTCCATCTATTATTACAGTGAGAGACATTGGAAATGAAAATAACATTGAAACCAATGCTTCTACAATGCCTCCGTGAGTATGTTTGTGACAATCATGAAAGTGGAAAACTACTTTAAGTAAATGGTATGTTTTCAGAAAAGAATATTATCAATTTCCACAGAGCTACCGTTCTTTACCGTCAAAAATTGTCTTAATGTGGTTGAATTATTAACAATATTAATATTAAAAAAATTTATTTGACATTTCAATCTGTTTTTTTTTTTTTTTGTTTAAAGGGAAAAATTGAAAAAGACATTCTTAAAAAGCTTATAGTATATTTAACATTTGTGAAGCCTTTGAATTAGAGTTCTATGATATTTGTTAATTAAACTTCCTATTGTTTCACGTTATAGAAGAAACTTGGTAAAGTAGGTTGAAGATTCTATGATCGATGAATTTGTATTTCACCTCATCGTCTTCCACGAGATGTAAATGGCCCGAATTTGACATAGGGATATAGTTATCTATTTATTATTAATCTAGCATTTATATTGCGGAGCTAGAAAGTATGTTATTTCTGTGTGAAAGACATTTTTACTGTGTTGAATTTGAGAGAAAAACAGATGTTTATAAATTTGTTTTATGCCTTCATCAAATTTGGTACTAATCTTTTCAACAATGGCAGTTGCTTGTGAATAAATTAATTTTTATTCAAGGCAATTTCAAAATCCTTGCTGAATTTTATTGACCATGTAATCTTTCACAATTTTTCTTTTTGCGCTAACAAAACAATCTTACATTGAGAACATGCTCTTATCAACCATTTTTTTCTTGAACTGTCATTGATCATAAAGGTTTCACTGCCAACAAAATATTACAAATTTTCACAAACAGAATTCACACGCACAAAAAAAAAGAAGAATATGAATATTGACAGAATTCAAGTGAACTAAATTTTAATGTTGAAAGTATAATTCATTGCAGGGAATCTTCAAGGGCCAAGTTTTGTTTTTCTGCATTCGACAATATTCCTTATACAAATGAAGCATAACATTTGCCAGGTCCACAATTTCTGCTCATATTGGGCAGATTTCAATATTGTACATGTTTTGCATTGAGCAAGTTTTACTGTATTTTAAATATTAACAAACGGACTCAACAAGAATACATTTGCATTATGTGTAAACAATGGTCATCAGAATTGTCTGAATCATCAGAATAGGTGACAACTACACTTTTTTAAATTAGCCATCCTCGGACATATTTTTTTTCACAATCTTCAATTTTATCTGTTCAGTTATTAAAGAACAGATCAGACATATTTGTTCTTTAATGTATTAATAGCATTCTCAATCTTGTTTGTGATAATTAGGTTCTACGTTTATGTTTTGAATTTTTATTTATCTGTTGTATATTTTTTCTTTCCATTTCTTCTCTAAATGTATATCTCATAATCTTCGCATTCTGAATGTCATTTTATTTTGCAATCCAGTGAAATGTCGTTATAACAAACGCCACTATTACGAAAATTTCAGTTTAACAAAATTAATTTCAGACCTCCATTACTTAATCTATAGCTAAAGTAATTTCACTTTAATGAATTTCAGAGTAACTAATTCAAATTTCGCTATATTTAACTTTATTTTTTTGAAATATAATTGAATTTGTATAATATATTTTTCTTACTGCATTATTGTATGATTCATCATAACGTAACATGGAATAACGTAACGTAACGCGACAGGAGTTTTCATTAAAGGAAAACTTGAATGTTCTTATGTAAGTGGAAAAAGGAGAGAAGAAAGAGAAATGTAGCCAAGAAATATGATATCAGATTTCAGACCTTTTACAGTATCATCTTTTATAAACTAGAAGAGAAAGAGAAGAATATGATGCCCTTAGCCCAGTACAAGATGATCTGGATGCCTGACTATGTGGAAGTTGACTAACTGGTTTATACATGGTTTGTTGAAATTAGAGCCAAAAGCTTTCCTATAAATGGCCCACAGTTATGCAAGCATGCATGATCCTTTGCATGTTCACTTGACTCCATAGATTCTGGGGAAGGTATGGTATTTCTCCAGATAATAAATAAGGATGTCCTCAAAGAAACGGAATCTTCATGGCAGCTGAAGATACTTAAAAGTCTTTGAAGGAATATGTTTGCTGGTGAACACCAGCAAACATATACAATGCCAATGAAACAGCAGTACTTTCCAAATTGCCACCAAATCAAACACTACCATTTAAAGGAAATAAGGTTATTGGCCGAAAAAGCTCTAGAAAATCTCTTCTTTTATGCAGCAACTCTCCTGAGACGTTACAAACTCACCACTCATAATTTGCAAGTTTGAAAAGCCAAGAAGAATGTGAAACATCTGCCATGTGATTATAGTCACTACAAAAATGCATGGATGACTCTTCTGTGAATTTTGAAGAATTGTTATTGCACCTGGAACTGCAAATGACAGCAGAAAAGGGGAGAATTATTCTTATTATAGACAATTGCTTCTGATATAATTATGCGCCACAGCATTTGGAGAATTGTAAAACTGATTTCTTGCATCCTTGTACCACATCAGTTCTGCCGGATCAAGCTTTGCAATATTGTCTGTGAGTGTAAATATTTGAGAGCCATGGAATATTCCATGCTACATGGAGATCTCTGAAAGAAAAAGTTTTTGTGAATGGCTTTAAGAAATCTGGAGCAGTTCGTTCAGTAAAATGTTTGAAAAAGTAGAAATGTAGAACTTGAAGAGTGTGTGAGAAAAATTAATGTGTCAACAAATGCAAATGTTACTGACTACATCCACATGGATTATAATGTAACAAGAAATTACTGATGAATTTGTGGCAGAAATCCATATGATGTTCAGGAGGAAGAGGAAGACATGCTTATGCAGGCAACAAACATGGCAATACTTTCTTCTGTCATGAAGCAATGGGTCAAAATCTGTTTTACATGCATCTGCAGTGGTTGGGGACTATCTTGAAAAGTGGGGGTCTGTGAGTGTGTTCAGAAGAAAAAATTATTAAAAAAAAAAGGGGAAAACCGGGAGAAGAAAAGAAAAAAATTATAAATAGATGTTAGATAGAAATTAGTACAGAAAACTTCTTATACACCAAATATTAAGTTTGTACATTTTTGTTCAAGCAGTATAAATCTTCCACTGGATATATTGTAACAATTGAAAACAGATGTATTTCATATAACAAATTTATTACCGAGGTCCCTAAAATTTTGTTATACTCTTATTTTACTGTACTAAGGTTGTGAGTATTCTTTTTTCACTTTCTTGTTTTTAATTTTTTTTTTTTTTAATTTTTATGTTGCTGCTATGTCTGCTATGAAAACAGCTGTTATTTCCGCTTTTCTTTTTGCTCATATTCAGTGATTCTTTTTGTTCTTTTTTATGATTCTTTCTTTTCCTGCAAAATTTCTTTAATTATCTTTGTACTTTTAATTTTACCTCCTCTATCTGATTTTCCATCATTGCGGTTGGTACAGTTTATTATTGCATATAGTAAAGTCAATTCTACTAATAAATTGTCGTTAGTTTATAATTTCTTACGCTGTTCATTTGCAAATATTTGTGCAAATTAGTATATGCAGTAGTAATTATTAGTATGTGCAATAGTAGTATATGTAATAGCAAAATAGTGTAGTTTTGTGTTTATCGTTCTCCCAGTTATTCACTGTCGGTGTCATTCACCCAACTCACTGCCATTTACATTTTAGCGTCTCTTGAATTGACAAATAGTGCAGTACTTTAAAATCTATGGGGGAGTTTGTTAATCTTAAAAGGGATAATTTCTTAACTAATGGTGCTTCAGAATGGCACATACTTTCTCCTAGTAAAGTTTTTTAATTTCTTGGGTGTCGATGGGCATTATGATCTTGCCCCCATACTCTTGCCAGCTGCCATCTATCGCCGCCCAAAGTACATTTTTTGGACATTTTTCCAATTCTTTTGGTTTCCTAATAGTATAAACAAAAAATTACTGTAAGAATATTATAGAAGAGTAAAACCTTGCCCTATATGGCAATTTTCATTGAAAAATTTGGAGCCGTTTTTAAGAAAATGGTGTTAATAAAAATAGGAATATTAAATAGATCAAATAAAGCTTAAGTTTAAATTTAATTTTTAAAATTTTTTTTTTAAAAAACTTCATTTAAATTTTTTAACTCACAAATTCAATAGTGTTTACAAAGCAAAATGTGCATATGAACAGCGTGAGAGATATTTCGAAAAAATTACATTTGTGTAATTTTTAAAAAACAAAAGAATATTCCAAAATAAACTGTATGTCACATTAAACAGTGCAGTTAGCACTGTCTTTTGGAAAAGTTTGAAGAAAAACTTGGAGCCATTTTTGAGAAAATGGCGTTTGAGTGTTTCTGAAAATGCAGTATTTTGAGCTCAATTTCACAGAAAACTGTTGAGTTAGCTCATATTGCATGCAATATTGCGTGAAAACTAATAAAATGTTAAAAAAATATATATTTGACCATATTGAAAGAACTAAATACGAAGAACAAATTCTACTTGAAGGAAAAAATCTCTATCTTCAATTTTGTAGTTGTAGGAAGATACCGAAAAAAATTTTTGGTATCTTAGTAAACTTTTGAAATTTTGGAAAATTCAGAGTTAACTCTGTAAATCAGACTTACACCTTTATAAATGTATTGCACTTTATTCTTACAAGAAATTAAAAGAAAAAAGTTGATGCTGTTTTTGAGAAAATTGTAAAAATGCCCCAAGGGCTTCATGTAAAATACCCTAAATTTTGAAGAATATTTTTCAAAATCTCAAAGCTTTGACTTGAGCCAGATTGACACGAGTTTCATCAATTTGGAAAAAAATCCTACATACAGTCCTATGTATTGATACAAATCCTACATATTCACAGACGCACAGTCGGTTTGCCGTCAATTGATTTTTCAGTATCAAGGACCCACAAAACAGGAATTCTTCCTAGTACAAAGTTTTTCTAAATGTAGCAACTGGATTTATCCACTTTTTCGTTATCAGGGTCTGGCAATGAGAGTTTTTGCACTGAATAAGGAAGTTATGTAATGCTGTTTTTCGCACAGCATTATGTAACTTTCTCTATACTACGTATATTACTCCTTATAGATGTACATGTACAAGCAAATAAGAAGGGATTGTTAAGAGATCGGGATAACTTGTTATTAAAATAATTTTTTATACTAACCTATTATTCTTGGCGAATGGAATATAACACATAATTACATTGGTCACTTTTTAGTTAGTTAAGTGAAAATTGTGGAATGTAATGTATGTCCACAATTGTATCATATACATCACAGCTGCTTGCTATTTGAATGATAGAATATGTGATAGGAGCTTCTTCTCAATGTTTCACTCCAGAGTCTTGTTGTAAATCATTGAACTTTTGCACATTGTTTAATCGCAACACAATTTTTTCAAGGATGCACTTCACTGTGGGGATTGGGAGTTCGTGTAAGATATTCTATTCTTTGGGGAATGGGAATTGATTGTTTGTGAAAGGCTGGTCTAGTGGTTACCAGAGTAGTGTCTGAAGCCAAACCTTTGTATTCAAGTCAAGAATGCTGTCAATGCTGTCAAGAATGCTGAAATGTGTAGAGATGAAATTTCTAACCCCAGCTTCCTTCAGGGAAAAGAACTTGATTTCTGGGTTATGTATGATTAAAAGTTTTTTTTTAAAAATTATCAATTTTTCTTGAAGTTCTAGTATTAGGATTGAAAATATGTATTGCATTTTGCATTTTTGCGGAAGTTGCTATGAATAAAAGAAAATGGATTGTCAAGTGGATAAAGTGGAACATTTTTAGTATATTTCTATCTTTGAGTTTAGTAGAAAGGATGGGGCTAGAAGATTTGCACTGTGTATGGAAAAATGTTATCGGAGAGACCCCTGCAAGAAAATGGGCTTGTTTCAAGAACAATTGTTTTGTCATGTGTAACTCTCCACCTTCAAGAAGACCTTCAAGCTTTGATGAAAACCATTTAAACATCTCAATTCATAATGATTACTGAAGTGTATATTGTTGCTTGTTGAGCATTAATGGCCGGAGATCAATATCAACCATTTTTATTCAATGTTATTATTGGTGACAAGAAATGGTGTCTTTATGTTAATCTAAGAAAAAGAAAGGGATGTCTGAGACCTAACAAAAAAGCAACTCCCTGAAAAAAGGTCAATGGGCATCCTCAAAATACTGTGTTATGCATCTTGTGGGACAAAGAGGGTATAGTGTTCTAAGAATCTTTGATGACTTCATTAACTCCAAACCAGAAGATTTCTACAGGCAAGGAATTGAAAAATTACCCCACACTATTGTAGAAAAAGGAAAATATATTACTGATAACTAACTTTTTTCTTGTGTGTATCTCTTAACTAAAATAAACTTATTTAGTTCTGCTGGTACTTTTTGAAGGTTCTGCTGGTACTTATTTAGTACATAGGTACTTTTTGAAGTTGTAAGCTTCCACACCCGTCTTGAATGCTTTAGACTCCCCAAGTGATGCTGGTTCTAGTGGGTATAGTGCTGATGTTTGGGGCATTAAATCTTGTGCGAAACTTTTTTTTTTAAGTACTTATTGAAGCCTTTTGAATAGCAACCTATTGGTATTGTGAATAACTCATAGTTGTGTTGCTAATCTTGCATTTGAATTTTATTCTGTTGTCTTCCTCTGCATTTTATTATTTTTGGCCAATAACTCTGTCTAAATAATTGAATAATGTTTTATCAAATACTGTCAATATCCATTGTTTTCAGATGAAAGTTTTAAAATTAAACATTGGCAAATGATATTCACATTAGGAAATATTAAAACATTTTGGACCAATAATGTAATTAGTACCAAATGTGTGTTTATAAAAGAGGAGTTCTTGCACGCACTTTCTTTGTAATATCTTGTAAGAAAGCAAAAGCTCTTTAGCATTTATTTTGCACTTGCTCTGCCTTTGCAGTCATTCACGTGTGTGCATGATCATGGCTGCTATTTTCTGTGCTTATTTTGAGTTGTTTGCTTGCTTTTTTGTGTGTATGCACCTGCAGGCTTCGCCCCAGTGGAACTGAAAGTGAGACAGAAGAAGAAGGCATGCAAGGAAAACATTTTCATCCACCTTTGGATGAATTCTTAAATGTGTAAGTAAAGTGAACTGTCCATGCCAGTGTGATTCATCAGGTGTAATCGTGCTTCATTTTATATAAGTAGTTGTCTTTATGTGAGCAAGGTTCCATGAAAGAAAAAGTGTATTGAATTTTGTGAACGTGTTTGAAATTTCATATGCTTTTTACTTTACAGGAATTACTTATGTGAACTATTTATAAGCATAAAGAGAACCTTTGAATTGATTAGATGAATTTAAGAACAACAGTTAGAAAAGCATGAATATTACAAAGAAGAAATGTTCCTGAATGGTCAAAATATCATTTGTGTCATTATTGCTGGACAGAGTTGAGGTTTTGCACACATTCGTACTCAGATCCTTTTGTTAAAACTATCCTCGAGTGAAATTTATTTAAATTAGATTATTTTAGAACTGTAAATGAAAACATTTAATTAAATTAACATAATAACAGTCAATGAATTAATTCTATGAAAACTATGTCCAATTTTTCAAATTTGTATATGGTATTGCCACAATATGTGGAAGCAAGTAATATGTACAACAAACGTAAGCATACCCATGTAATTCAGTTAAATTTTTTAGTTTTTAATAACTGGAAGCTGAAGAACTTTCAGTTCAAAAAATTACATGTATTTTTGTCTACCTTTTTTTTTTTTTTTTAATCATCTTTGATCAGACATGTAACTTAGTTTTTTTCTGTCCATTTGATGCATTAGAATATTAATTACTTGTGTAATGCTAAGTGGAAAGAATTTAAAGTACTGTGTATATGTTCTTGATTTGATTACGAAACTGACTCAACATGTACAATAATATCTCAAACAAGTGCTCAACAAATGTTCCTACTTCAATGTTCTTTTTTTCTGTCTTTCACTCTAAGAATATTGTAAGTGTTCAAATTCACAAATTTTTGTGCATCCAGCATGCACTTTGTATTTAAAAGTTCCACTGTTATTGCTGGTGTTTTGCATTAAAATCTTTGTAATTGTGTGGTAGATTTGAGACTGTGGATCTTGTAATTTATGTGATAAAATAAGTTTTCTTCACAGTGAGCTTTTATTTAAGTAAATTAAATAAAAATTAATTTGAGAAGATATCTTTAAAGTTTGTAAAGCCATTTTTCATCATTCTTGAAGAAAATAAATTTTTTTTTCTTCAGTGAGCATCTCTGAAATGATAAAATTGAACACATTGATCTAAGAAATGACTTTGTTTCATTTTTTTGACATAAGTGAGCAATATACAATTGAAAATGGTGAGTATCCAATGAAAGCCACCGTTATTTCATCTGATGAACAGATTTTGACATTTTTAACCCTAATGAAATCAAAACTTTTAGATGAGTATTGAACTACCATATTCGGATCATCAGCTCTATTAACACTTACTTTAAATAAATTTGTTTACGTACTTGAATGTAAATCACTTGGCAGTTGAATGACCTCACTTCCCAGAATTCTTGAGTTTTTATATGAATATCGGATTTTTATATCGTACTGTTAGCTATATCAAATTAATTATATTAAATTTGAACTGTATATAAATGATTTAAATGCTGAATGAAGTTCCTTGAATGACTTTCATTTATTCAATTATTGATAGTCTATTGCAATGTACTGGATACTTTTTATACATACAGGACAGAAAATATTTGTCCATTCTACCTGTGACATACCTGTTCAGGGTGGCAACAAACATGGAAAACCAGGAATTGTCAGAAGAATTTTATTAACTGGAAGATTCCAGGAAAAATCAGGGATATTTTTTAATTCCATGAAAAAAATATTTTTGAAGTAATTAAAATAAGAAATTGACTTGATTTAGGCTGGGAATGGAGAAAGGTATATGCCTGGAAATGCTGTGTTTGAGAAAATTGCTTTGACATTTCATTTGTCCAATAATTTAGCATTGGACTTGTGTCAAATGCAACTTACTTCTAAAAAGTATATTTTTTGCTATTGTGGGCAAGCTTACTTGTGACACATTGAAGAGTGTAAACACACGTTGAGAGCAGATAATCCAATATAATTTGCAGTTTCAAAGATGTATTACACTAATACTTTTAAAGCAGCTGTCTATGTAGGTAATCAAACAGCCAATGTCCTACCAAAGCAAAACCAATTAGAGTTCGCAATCATACAATGTGCCTCCTCCATTTAGAGGTCTTCATTATTCTGCTTTTACTTTCCTGAGATTATGCAGTTCTTCAAACTTTTCTCTAGTCATTCGAAAGTAAATTAAAAACAATTTTCGAAGGACTTAATTCCATGCATGGGATATGAAAACAACCAAACTCCTCCCTCTGATTAATTCATTGCTTCAATGCCCTTTTTCATTGTTCTTCATCTGATAGCGAGAACAAAAGTTTTTCTTCATCAGAGAAATTAGGGAACTTGTTTTAAAATATTAAAAGAAAATGAAATTATTTTTAGTTGGCCATAATTTGTCCCCTTTAAATTTCCGTCCAAGGGTTTATTTTTTTTAAGTTTTTTAAGAGTAGTGAGTAGAAAACTAAAACATGTATTTAATAGAACAAGGTACAAAGATCCAAAGTTAACTCGCACAATGGATGGGAACAAAACTGTTACTGTTAGCTGCCAACACAAACGTTTGCGTTGACCATAAGGGCACCAAGGATCACTTGCCAAGTTGCCAGGTTGTGGATCGAACCAAATTACTAGTTTCAATTTAATGCTGAAAAATAAAATATTGAATTAAGGTAAATATATTATTCAGTTTAATGAAGAATTTTACTAAGTTACTGTAAAATTAGTTATTATGGAGTCATTTAGTAAACAAAATATCCAAAATTAATGCAAACTTGTATTTGTTTTCTGACAATGAGCTCTGCTATTGCAACTTGCAAATGATGTTTAGTGAGGCTATGAAGTACTACTGTGCACTTTGGAAATTAATTAATTGAGGTGGGCATTTAATTATTTATGATGTTAGTGGGCCTAAAAAATAGCACAATTTTTTAAAATTATGATGAAAAGTAAGAAAAATCTGTTGATTTTCTTTTCTTTTTCTTTTCTTTCCCCTCCCCAAAAAATCTTCTGAGTTTCATCAGACAGCTTAGTCAGAAATATTTCAGATTTCTTAGAATTAATTTCACTCTGGTCATGGAAAATTGCTGTTGGTAGGTCCTGAAAACTGAGAAAAGACGAGGTTTTCCAAATTTTGTTACCACCCTGCTATTAGTCAGAAATATTTCAGATTTCTTAGAATTAATTTCACTCTGGTCATGGAAAATTGCTGTTGGTAGGTCCTGAAAACTGAGAAAAGACGAGGTTTTCCAAATTTTGTTACCACCCTGCTATTATCTGAAACATAATTCAGTTGAGGAATAGTTGTTAGTTGTGTTTCCTTGTTTAAAGAATATATAGTTCAAATTGTCAAACATTGGCACTTCATTGTCATTTATTCCCATTAGCCAACACATATTTTAAATGATCATGTTCTGGATAATTGTGTGTATTGCTTGTCTTTTTTATACACTTTTCAAAGAATTTTCTAATTTGAAAGATTAATATAAATGTTTTTCTGTTACACTGCATGCAAACATTTTCTGTTTATGCACTTTGACTTGCTGCTTTTGTTTGCACTTGTGCTCTTTTGTAATTTAGTGTATCTTCCTTTAATTGAATTAAGAGTTTGATTTTTTTTCCCAAGCATTCTTAATTTAAAGAGAACTCCTTATTAAAACTATTGAAACAAGAGCGTACTTGTGAATTTTTGTTTTGTGTTCTGGTGGGAAGGAAGTGAGATAGTATGGAAAAATTTCTTTCAGGCATCAGTTCAGCAGTTCATAATAAAGTCGTCAGTATTGTTGACAGTAACCAGAATGTTATTCACCACGTGATTTTATTTCTCTAACAAATTAAGAGTTAATCGGTATGTTCACCTCTCAGAACTGTTTCACTGAATTTAATTGTATAAGTACTTGTTGAAAATATAAGCTGAAATGAATGCATTTCTTTTTTCATACAGTAATGTATTTTCACAAGAAAAATGAATATTCACACCTTAAGTTTCACAAACTGTGCTTATGGGAATTCTGAACTGTATTGAAATTCTTAATGTGGATCTGGATTGTATTATCTGTACAGTTCTGCTAAAGCATTATTTAATGTCTTCAGTAAATTAATTAATTTGTTTGTTTTATTTATATTATTTTTATTATTAAGGTATTAAAATATACAGGGAAAATTGTAATACAATAGAGCCCGTTTAATAAAATTTCCCAGCTAATAAAATAAAAATGAGCAGTCCCCATAACATCGTAATAAAAACAATTACAATTTTAAATTAAACCCTCTTAATAAAATCCAACTTAATGAAATATCCTGTGTGATACAACCTAATTTCAAGGGTTCTAAATTCTAGTGTTGTCTGATTAATAAAAATGTGGTAAGGAATTGGTGATCCAACTACAAATATTTTGCTGTTTCACATTTTGATGCTGTGAAGCTTTTCACTGCAGTTCTAAACACAAGCGTAGGAATTCAGAGAAAGAACTTCTTGCTCTACTAACGGCTTATCACTAAGCATCACTTTCGTTTTCCTTGTTGCAGAACTTGGGTATCCTTTTATTTTAGTGTTATACAGTTTTGTGAGTTTATTCATTGAATATCTGAACATCTTTCCTAAGTTTTGCATCTGAAAAACTTCTGCTCGCTTCAATGTTTTCATCAATGGGTTCTTTTCCATTGAAATGCTAACAAAACAATGTAGACAAACTGCCATGTACAGTTTTTTCAAGAAAGCTTAATTTTATATGGTTTTTTTTAAAAAAATTAACCCAAAATTTTTTTTTCTTCATACATTAAAAAGTGATTGTACATTAAAGCTACTTAAATGCCATTATTTTCAACACATGATTTTTACTCAGGGGGAAAAAAAAATGAATATCATTTTGCATTTGTTCTTTCTTCCAACTATTGAACAATTCAACCTCCATGACTTTATATAATATACATTAAAGTTGTTAACAATAAACGATAATTTTAAATAATACTCTCAACTCTCTTCTCTAGTACGCATACCAACACTTATTTTACAGAGTTATTATAGATATTTTACTCATTTTTTGAACTTGCATTGACAGTAATTCAGCCATGTGTTTGATGTGGCACATTTAAAGTTTGTATCAAGGTGTTAACACAGTTTATTGTCTTTTAGGAATTATTTATGAAATAAATCTCATATGACATTTTATTACAACATGAGATTGGAGCATTATCAAACAAAACCATTAGGCTAAGTTTGGTAACCAATTTAATATTGTAATAAGATGTTTTGACACACATATGTACAATGTTTTATTCACTTTGTAAAAATTCGAATGCACTATAATTTTTGTTTAAATTTTACTTTTCATCCCATGAACAGTGATGCATCTAATAGGAGGCCATGAATTGTTAAAATACTTGTGAAATTCACTATGTGTTCTAATAACTCTTTTTGGAAAACTGATCTCAGTTTCATAAAGTTTGACTTAAGATATTCAAAGTGGAGAAAATATCTTTATAGTTGTTGCAGTTTCAACTTCTATTCGTGGTTTTCCTATGCTTATAAAAATAATGAACCCTAGATTACTTTAAAGTTATATATGCTGTACTCAGGTGTTTTATAGATGCTATACTCTAGATGTTTAAATGTTTTCTGTGTTCATTTTGTGCTGATAAACTCTTAGATTATCCAAATTGGTTTAACTGGATTAATTTATACTTCATTAACCCTTTCCAGAAATGTGTATGACCCTCATGCAGAGAAAAGAAGAAAGAGAGGAAGCATCTTTTTTAGAAAAAAGAAGGTATTGTAAATTTGGAAAATTTAATTTTAAGATTATGTTGTTGTTTTCTAAGCATTTTCAAAAAGAGTGATGATAATAAATATTACTTTCAGGTTCTAAAATGTTCGAATTTCAAATTAGAGTTAATCTGTATGTTGTCCCCACAGACTTGTTTCACTAAATTTACTTGTATAAATACTTGTTGAAAATTTCAAATTCAGGGAGCTGCAAAATCAAATGATAGTACTATACTTGTACCCAAGGACCCACAAAACTTGACATCTTGATTACATTACGTATTTGAGAAAATAATTTACTACAAATAGGACTAAGAAAAATCCACTATCCAAAGTACTTTATTTGTAACAATACATTTACATGTGTCTTTCAGTGTGTGTGTGTGTGTCTGTCTGGTGTCTTTTTAATCTTGTATTGTCTTTGATTCCTGATTATTTCATTTTTTCTTTTTCATATGTCATAATTATTTAATGTTGCATAACATTGAAGTCTAGATTTTGATAAATATCCACATTTTGGAATTTCTTATTTCTCAAAAAACATTTTTTTCAAAAAAATGTTTCCAAGTTCGTTCATTCATCCATCTGTCTGTCTGTAAACAACACTATAATCTAAACTATATGTAGGACTTTTCTCCAAAGGGCCTTGTCCATGAGCAGTCTGCCTAATCTCGAGTCCTTGCAGCTGTGTGACATATCTCCATGATTCATAAGATTTTTAGTCTTTTTTATTATTATTATTATTATTATTATTATTATTATTATTATTGAGGTTAATCATTTTATGATGTGGGTAAATTAGTCATTAATACACAATAAAAATCCATTCTTAAATTGTTGTATGATTTTGTTCATTTGTTTTATTTAATATGTTAGGTTATTCATTTTATCTCTAATTTATATTTTTAATATTTTAGGACAAAACAAAGAAAATGTCTCATCATTGGATTACATACTCAGGACCAGTACATACTTGTGATTGGTGTTCAAAACCTGTTCAGAACTCTGCCCTTTACTGTGACAGTAAGTGATTAATGACATTGTGATATTTACACATCAGTTTAATTTAAAATCACAAGGATCCTAATTTTCAATGTTGTTGTTTTTTTTTCTAGGTTGTTTCACAGTTGTTCATTCTGGTTCATGTAAGGATCATTTAATGGATTGCAGTAAAATTAAAGCAGCAAAGGTATGTTGTTAGGAATCATTAAATATACTCATTTTATGTGTATTATTTTATTCCTTTGTACCTCATTATTTTCTTTTTGAATAGCAGAATACTTCAAAGGCTTTCACTGTGCCCTCAAAGTTCAGCACCAGCAAGAGGAACAGTTCGTCTGCACCATCACAGAACTCTTCGAATAACAGGTAATTTTCAGAAATATAGAATGAATTTCAGCAAGAAGAAATGCTGGAGCATTTAAGAAATATGAATGATTTTGTCTGGAGATTTTCTGAAGATATATTAATGAGTTTAGTTATCAGAATTAATATCCTCTTAAGTTAAAAATTTTAAAGTAATTAAAGCCTGTTTAAAGTTAAACAATAAAAATTGATCTTCTACATTGATCTACATTGATCTTCAGTGAAACCTGCTCAAATGGTCACCTTCACTAAAGGCTATTTTTTCCTGGTGTCAATTGATTTTTCATAAGAGAAGTAAATATTCCATCTTTTCAGTGGCCATCTGGCTAAGTGGAAAGTGGCCTGGCACATTTTGTAAACTGACCTTTATGAAGCAATCATCTCAAGCGATCTTTAACAAGAAGCCCAAAAGTGGTGGAAATTACAGTTGATTTAATATTTTTTTATAACGGGAGGCATAGTCATTTTACTTCAGTCAGAGACATCCAATGGCTTATTTTCTAGGGGGATTAATTTCTTTTTCAGGTAATACATAATTTCAATAAACATCTATGCACTACACTACCACGCATGCCAGGAACCGGTTAGGAACGTAGAGCATGTCCTGGCTGGGGCAGTGCCCCGCTGGTGAGAGATGCCTTCTTGGGAAAAATCCCATTATCCAACAGTAGGTTGGCACTGGATCTTGCCATCCAGTGGGGGAAGATCACTGCCACCTCACAAGGAAAAACATGCAGTACTCTTATAGGACTAATAACCTTAGCAGAACCGTGCCCAGAATCACTAACAATCAATCAATCATTCAATAAAGATCTCTTAATGCAACAACAATACAGATGTTTCTCCAATCTGAAGATCATGCACCAACTCCTTTGTCAGATAGCATTGCTGTCAAGTTTCTACAGCATACGAAATGCATCTTCGTATTCTGTCCTTCGAGTCTTGTTTGCTTCTTTAATTTGGTGAGGATGGAAAGAGAGTTTCTTCAGTTTGAGAATGAGTGATGAGCCAAGGGTGTGATACGATAAAAAGTTTTCATCAATCCCGTGGGGGTTGACATTTCAAAGGTCAATGAAGATCAAGGGGTCAATTCCTTAATACGCTCTGACATGTGATTGGTATAATCAAGATCCTATTGATTACAAATAATTAAAGAATAAGTGAAGTTGTTAATTGTTTTCTTATGTAAAGGTTCAAAACATCTAATAATATTAGTTTATATTTCTAAAAAATGAAAATTACATTAGTAGAAAAAATAAATTATAAACCTAATGAACCATTTTTTCAGAACTTGTTCATATTCTTTGGCTAATTGTTATTTAGTCATTTACGTGCAATTATTTGTGTTATGATTGTTCTGTATGTGTATATTATAGTAAAAACAAGGGGATCAATGAAGCAAATCATTCTCTTAAAAGAGATCAGTGCAAGAAAAAGGTTGGGAATCCTTGGTTTAGATATTAGCCAAGAGGAGGCAAAGGATCCTTAATGCCTGCCAAAATTGTATTTTTTTGTTAATGGCGATCAAAGTCATTAAAGAGGGCATATTTCACTTCATAGTAATTAATACAATTAGATTTTATTTACGCTTCCACCTTGATTCAGCAGCCACCTGGGCTCGTTGATGACCACTTTAACGATCAACAATTAACAACGATCTGCTGGGATCGTTGATGACCACTTAAGTCAGGTTTCACTGTATTGAGAAATATTTTGATATTTCTGAATCACTTGTAGGCTTGTTACAAATACTTTTTCACTAAACTTCTAGTGCCTAGGTGCATAAAGTCTCTAAAATGTTTGAAACTTAATAATTTTATTCCTAAAAAAGCTTTTCAGCAGAAGTTCTCCAGCCTTATGTAAAGAGATTACCTATATCTGAAACAAGATAGACAGTCTTAATTTGTGTGTATTGTTAGCATTTCCGATATGTGTGGTTACAACATGCAGTGTGTTTGTTGCACGTGCTCTAAGCATGAAGTGCTGTGTTGCTGGGAGGCTACATTTGAATGGGTGTCTTTTCTGGTAACGTTTTTGAGAAAGATCTACCTCTTAAAGACATTATCAAATTTTTAAAATAGCTGTTGCATTAAAATGGGATGAACTTATTGTCTGATATTTAGCAGAATGAATATGCATTGTTATGTTTATGTGTTGCTTTTGGTGTGATTGTTTTGTGTAATTTTTCACAGATACATATATAATTTACGGATTTAACAATAATTTTTAGTTTTGTAATTGTCACAGTACTTTCGAATTGATATCATGGATCTTTCTCATGCAGATAAAACATTGAATTGGTGCATGTGCTATGATAACCTTCTAGTTAGAAGGAAAGTGCAGGGGTTGTTTTATATTGTTATGTAGTGTGAGGTCAGTTACATTGTGTAAAATATTTAATATTCAAATGTAATATTCTTATGATTGTTTATCATATCTTCAAGAAAATGAACATTTGCCTCCAATTTAATGCTTCATTGAAATGTGCATGAAGAAAATGCCACCAAATATCTAGATCTAGTGTTCATGACAATAATTTACCTACTTTGCACTAGTATACTTCACATAGGTTTTTTCCGGAAAAACTCTTTATTTACATACTTAGCAAATAATGTTTTGTTCACCAATTTCTGTTGTATTTTCACGCTTAATTGTTTTATTGCTCAATAGGAAAAAATGTATGAACTCAAGAAAAATGATTGTTTTCCTTCTCGCTCAAATTACATGTTAAAAAGGAAGTTTTGGGATAATTCTTAAAATTAATTCAGATTTTCTTATTCCATTATCCTTAGCTTTTAGTATTACTTCAATCAGTTTCTTTACACTTGTGTCAATAATATAGTAACAATTATAATGGTAATCATGATTTCTTAGCAGATTTCTAATGCAGGCTTTGTCATTCAAAAAGATTTCAAGAGAACATGAGGTAGCATTACAGAAATAATTTTTCTTTTTGATTATTGCTTACTTGTCAATGATTTCATTAGAAAATATGAGATCAAGTATATTGTAAAATCACAATGTTGGTTTTGGGAAATGTAATGCCCAAAAAAGAGTAGAAGTATTTTTTGTTCTCTTTTTATTTATGTATTTTCTGTTCACATCAGCTTGCTTATTGTGGTCTATTCTGCAAATTCTGTTTGTATTTCTTCAGATAAAACATTCTTTAAAGATGTGAAAAACTAACCCATTTTAATATTAATGTTTGCATTATATTAACATGAATTTAAGCTATATATTATTCATCATGAACGTGAGATGTCATTTGATCTGTCTTGTAGGTGCAGCTGTAGTGCTTGACATGCAACTTGGATTTTACTCAATTCCAATATCTATCTTTGTTTCTTAAGCTTAGTCAACTCTTTGCAATGAGTTTGTGTTTCTTATGCTCCTCTGCAAAGTGCTAGTTAGCATTTGCTCAGCACACCATTAATGCCTTATTACCTTTACCATCCCAGATTTTTTTTCTTTACAATAAATTGAGCCAACCAGAGGCTCTTATTTACTTAATAATTTCAAATTAGAAACCTTTCACTAAGATTGTGTGCAGAAAATTAAAGATGAAAGTTAATGTGTTATTCTCCAAAGTCAATTTTAACATGTGTGTACATTCATCATGATTATGCCACACTTCTATAGAGTAGTTTGGGTTTTTTCCATTGGCAACTGAAGGGCAGTCATTAGCAGCTTACTTTGCATAAACACAATGAAGAAAGTGAACAAAATCAGTCAAAGGAATGTTGGTTTGTTTTTTCTTTCAAACATATTTGAAAAATTGAAGTTCATTTTCATTACTCCTACAATTTTTTTTTCTATGGGCAGTATTTGATAATAGTGCCATCTTTCTTGTATTTATTCTCTTTTCTTCGATACAGAAACTCTCTTGCCTTGGAAGCTGCTATCTTGCAGTCCGGGTTATATCAATTAATATCGGAAATTACAAATTTATTAATGGATTAATGTTTTCCCCATCATAAACATTAGCAGAGTTTAAGGTTTCCCCCATCTTGGTGCCTTTTTTGCTTTCCACAATTTTCTGGTGTAAAAAAAATGCCTGAATTGAATTTTTGTAACACTTCGTAAGTTCTGATTGTCTTGTTTCAATTATTATTTTGAATAAAATGTAACTGGTGTATTCACTGGAAATGTTTCTTGGAAATAGGGAATGCCTTGTAGAATAGGAAGGGAATTTGTGGTTCAATCTTATGTGAAAGCTTCAATCTTATGTGGAGCTTTTTTTCATGTTTATTTTTGGATGCTCATCTTTGTTTTGCCTTCTTATTCTGCAACTTTGAACTGTTTTTTCTTGAGATATTTGTCTATAACACACTGTCAATTTTCTTTCTTCAGTAGGGGAGTTGGCGATGACTAAATATATTGATTTTTATGAGTAACATCGTTTTGGGTCCTAAACAGCGAGTATTTCATATACACTTCTCCCTTGAGAGTCTTTGGTTGGTTGTGATGTCGCCATATACTATTTAGTGTACTTGGTAAAATCCTGAAATAATGTGCATAATTTGTGAATTCTTTACTTCTTAGGACTTCGTGATCCATTTAGAGATTTGTTGCTGAATATAATAAAAAATTTCTTCGAGGTAGAAGACAATAATACAGCATGATATCTTTCTATCCTGCATAATGCTTAGACTTCAGAAATTTTATGTACTCTCTATTTATTTATTTGACAACATGCTGTTGGACTGCATTGTTTTCTACTGGAAAACAGCTGTACTAACATTTCTTATAATAGTCCTCTCCAACCATTTCTTAAAACATGTGATATAAAAGACACATACTCATTTTTATATCACACTGAAGTGAATTGGGACAAATTCAGCTTCTTTAAGTATGTGTTGACATTTAATTTTTATCATGTGTTAAATCATTAAATTCTCCTTTAGTGAGTTTGATAGCATTATATAATTATAATTAGATCACTTCAATTTCACTCTTGAATTCAGTGTCTGTGTGCACACATCTTATCTCTATATGTGATGTATTATGAAGATTTTATATATTTCAAAAATGTTTACATTTCATCTACTTTCGAGGCATTGAGTGTTATGACTCAAAGACCAGAAATGAAACTAGAAGTTCAGTGTTTCATTAATATTTCTTTCTGGACTTTCAACACTGGGTGTATTAAATTTAAAAAACTGTAATGTTACTGTACCAGTGATGTATGTCATAATTTTCAACCCGCTGACAATTATATGTATATGTGATTCAAAGACTTCAATTGTAAAGTAGAAAGCATTGAAAGAATTTTTAGAACAAATTTAAGCATCAATTACTTAAATTTTTTTTGTGATGTTCAGCACTGAAGATTTCTCGTAAAATTTGTGGAACAAAAATTCAGTACAAGTACTGATATTTTAGAGCTTAAAAAAAATTAGCAAAAATGCATGAAATGGGAGAATGGCTGCGCAATAACTTATGATTTTATATTTTTTGTGGGAATAAAGTTAGTGGAAGCATGTGGGTAGTTCTGGAAACGCTGCCTCCTTTCCTGAGATCACTGGTGCAGACTGCCATATAATCCCTTGCTAATGTGCTGCTTTCACCCAATGCTCACTCCAATCCACCCCTGTTGCACGCCTACTCCCCTGGTAGGAGGACAGGATGCTACTCTCCATGGAAGCGCGTCGCCACCAAGCTTGGAGTGAAGTAAGTGGGGGTGGCTTCAACATTTTCTTTCAGTATTTTTCTGTCTGGCTCTTTTGTGTGTTCTACGTGTTTTATTTGCCCATATTGGATCTATTTAAGCAGGAATTCTTGAGAAAAAAGATGTATATTTGGATGTGTAAGGCATTAACATGAATGGAATTTTTGTGAATAAGAGCATGCCATTATAGAATTGGCTGTATTTTCAAGTGATTATAAAAGAATGGGATATTTAGGTTTGTGAACATCTTTCATTGAATATCAAGCATTTCTTTACTATTTCATTGATTTTATTCAATATTGAATTGTCAGTAAGTTGGAAATGTAAAATAAGTTTTTTGAAAGTAATTTTGCCCAAACCAGGAGAAACGTATCTCTGTGCTTTTAAGAAATTTATGCTTTATCGTTATTATGACAGGAGCCAAATGTGGTGTTTGTGATAATTTAACAATTACAATTTCTTGGCACATTAAGAATTTTCTCAAGAAAACACTGAAAATATTAAATTTAATGCATTGTATATATGATTTTTTAGTTCACTGAAACATTTCGTCAGTTTTAGAAATGTTTTATCATACCTATTACAATTGCCAAGTATATAATGAATATAAACTTTTACTTACTATTTGAGTTTTTTAAAGTTTGTATTTTAGAATAAACATTTCTTACATGAAGTAGAAAAAAGTACATTAGCTAAAATATGAAGATTGATTCTGAAGTCTTTCCAACACAAGTATCTGGTTTCCATTTTAAAATAATAAATTATTGGCATGCAGATTTTTATCTGTATATTGAGAATGTAGCAACATGGAGCAAGCATTAAATGGGTAAATCATAAAAAAAAATGGATTTTGTATTTGTCCATTGCTGATTGATGGACTGGGGCATGATTAGAATATACTTTTATCTTTTGGTTAAATTTTGCATTTGGGCTTTCATTACTTTTTGCTGTAAATGCTGCAATATTTTTTTTGCATGTGCCATATAATATTCGTGTAGTTTTGAAATGCAAAGCAAAAACACATGCCAAGAAACGTTATTGACGAATTCATTGACCTGCATGCTGTATTATATTCAATTACTTTCTACAGAATTGAAAATTAAAAATTGAAATCTAGGAACTGACAATCAAAATATTCTATAGGCAAAGTTGTTCTTCCTTGTTGGCAGTCTGTGGTTTTTAATTGTTGAAACCAATTTTGTATATGAAGACCATTCCAGATAATAGAATCGATTGAATTAGAGAGCATTATCAATATATCATGAAAATAAGTGAAATTGGAACTGCTATTTATTTAAAAAAACAAACTCATCAAATGACTCCTTTGAAATGAAATTGTTACATTACACCACATTGTATCATAATGTGGAATATTTCATTGTATCTTTTAGGGCCTTTTAGCGTGTTAAAAATTGTAATTTCTGTTGCTATTCTGTGGGTTTGTTAACATTTTAATTTATACAGCTTTGATTACTTAAAATACAAATTATTAAGCAGTTCTAAGCATATTAAAAAATTGTTTTAAAATAAAATGTGTAATGAAAAATTTTAAAAAGACTTTACACTTTACTTTTGCATAGAACCAACCTACCTAAAATTAATTTTAAAAAATCCATTCCAGTTTTGTAAATTCTATAAATTAAATTTCAATAATTATGCATTTTTAGTAATAATAATATATACTATTCATGTTGTGTCAGATGTACAGAGATTTTTGTTAAGAGAACTCCAATAACCTTACTTGAAGCTCTGAGCAATTGAAATGAACTTGAGAGAACAAAGTGGTGCACAGGACTGAAAACCACTGGAAACAACTCATCTAAATAGGCTGGCTAATGGCTAGCATGCTCACTTTCCATTCCATGCTCTCAGGGTCTACACTGAGTAAGGGCAAGGAAAGACATTGAAGTTTTCAAAAATGTGTCAGGCCTTGTAACTGTGAAAGCCTCTCTCTTTATGGCTTGCTACTTTAGCAGTAATCTAGATAGGCATCAAAATTGAAATGATTGAAGGCATTGTCATTGTCAACAATACTATTTATTTCAAGCGACAAATATGACTTTTGTGATTTCCAGACAGAAAACTGATGATGATGGCTAAGCCATCGAAAGTTGCTATTATTGAAATAAATAGTATTGTTAACTATGACAACACCTGCAATTATTTCAATTATGTAAATGTCAACTATAACTCACCACTAAACCAATAGGCATCAAAAGCCAATTTTCCTTAGCATTTCATTTATCTCTGCTGGAAGATCTCTTTAGGGATGAATGCCAACAGTGTTTGCAGTCATGGACCTTAGTTAGCCAAAATGAAGTACATTAATTTTCTAAATTGTTCTTTTGTTTCTGGAACGTAATAATTCTGAATTCATGTTTCACTAATAGTCACAGTACCATTGAAATAGTTAAAAGAATTATCATGAAAGTGATAACAAATTTTGAAATTTATTTCCTTTGTGTCATTTCTGATCAGCATTCAGGCAAATTCTTTTAGCTGTTATGTTTCTCATATCCTAATCATAATGTATAGTATAAAAGTCATGTTTGTAGATATTCAGAGTTTCTGGTGAATTATTCAACTCTATTTGTTTATTTTCAAAGTCAATAATTCGAAAGCAATAAATATTTTCAGGGGCGAACACAGAAAGGAGTCTTACATTTCAAAGTTCATCTTTGACACATGTTTTTTTTCTCTCAAATAGTACCATTTAATTTTTTTTCATAACTGTAAATAAAGAGTAAAATTCTTTCAATGGCCGTGCCAGGCAAGTGACTGGAAGAAAAGTGCTTTATTATCAACACAAACTAATAGTCACATTAAGTTTTATAATTCCCAAAATAACATCAGCTACACTGCAGATCATCAAAATTGGGGGAAATATTTGCAAAACAACAAGCTTGTCATGATAATTCAGCTGTGTTTTCAAGTGATTAGGCTATGGATAGAAGTAAATACTTACTGGTAATTTTGCCCTTTTATCTTGATTTAGCAGTGTCTGAACAAATGTTGCACCTTTTGTTTTTAGGTACCATATCTAATTACCTAAGGTATAATCAATTTATTCAAAGAAATGTAATGAAGCTAAAAAAGACTGTATACAAGTGTGTTTAAAATGTGTTATAACTTTAATTTAAACTGAAAACCTAACCTTTTTCTTGTTAGAAATTATATTAATATAATTTATGAATATTTTTCATAACAAATTCAATTCTTTTTTCTCCATGTATATTTTAATGTTAATTCTGCAGCCAAGATAATCAAAGCATAATAGTAATGTTCAAATTAGACAGGGTACTTAGTGAGAATGAGATTCATAATTCTTTAGCAGTACCAAAAGTACCAAAGGAAAAGCAAAAGACATTAAAAATTACATTTGAATTATAATGAAGTTTCAGGTAGAATCTGACATTTAAAAATGGAATAAAAGGAAAGAGGAGTAAGCCCTTGATAGAAAATTAGAAAATAATGTTCATTTATTGTTGGTTAATGAGAACCAAACACATGACTGTAGAAGTACATTAGTAGTTTTTGTAGTAGCTGGCTATAATGCCAGAGGTTGACTAAAAGTCTCTGTACTAAAGGATTTGGATTCATACCCTGAGGGCATGGATGTTTGTACGTTGCCAATTTGGTATTTTATTTCAGATTGCTCTTCACTGTACCTTGCAGCTAAGTCCATTTGTATGTTAGTTCATGAGTTCTCTTGTGAGTGTTATCTTATTGATCTGGAAAAAACAAAATAATTATTGAAAAGGAATTTGTGGATCTGGGAAATCATTATATTTCTCTATTCATTCACTTGCAATACAGTTAAATAATGTTAATTTAATTTCATTGCATTTTCTGAAGAAAAAAATCTCTCATGTTGAAAAGATTCGGTGTAAATAAAATTTACTTGTTTCGGTATAGGTCTTCGCTTGCCTTACGTGTTCCTAGCTTTCAGCCATGAAAATTCTATTTTTATCAGTTCTATTTTATAGCTAAATCTTTGAGATCGAGCAACTTCTAGTTTATAGAACATAGAGATGTTCTTTGATATCACAATAATGATACAAATATAAAATATGGTAGAAACTAAGTTAAAAAATTGAAAATATCAAGATGAGTAATTTTGTATTAATTATCACCATGTGGCAGTGGTGTCATTGAAATGTTTTGACATTTTGTCATTTTTTCAAAGCAATCATTAACGTTCTTGAATTATATTTAGAATATTTATATCTATAATATATCTAATGGTTCTTCATAAATTTGAATTCTAAATAAAAACACATTAGTGTGATGCTTGGCAAATTGTGGCAATTAAATCAGAAGTTAAATAAATCCAAGATGGGTTTGCTAATTTTTGTTTTTCTAAAGGTTTTATTTTGCTTTAGTTAACATGTTTGGAGTGAAATATTCTTAAGTGGGTGAAGATTTGAATTTCTTTACTATTGTGTATTATAGTTTTGATGTGACTCTACATTCTTTTTCTTTTGTAATTAATATTGTGAAAATTATTGTTGTTATACATTACAAAATAAGTAGTTGACATTTCACATTTTTATCGTAATGTTTTGTAATGACTTTTAAGCAAGACAAAAACACTAACAGTATTGCTCTGAAAATGTCAGTGAATTTTGAACTTAAATATGACATGGTTTATTGCAATCAATATTGTTTTATGTCAACTTTATATTTGCTGATTTGTATACAAGTAAACACTGTTGGATGCAAGTGGGTATTGCATGAACCTTGTGGAATTTACTGCAGTGTCACTTATGATGGTGTTAATGATTGCTGCTTAAATTATGGGTGCTGCTTATATTGACGCTGCTGCTGATTCTGCTGTTGCTGCCCCATGCAGATGCTTCTGCTGCTATTGCTGTTGTCACTGTTGCTGCTACAATCACAGCTAACTCTTTCACCTCTACCACTAGTGGTAGTCTACCACACAGTTACACAATAGAGGAATACTCTGTGGCTACACTGGTTATCACCACTAACACTAAAGTTTTATCTCTACAGAGCCTTATTTCAATACTAATTGCACTGCTCTAATATACATATTCCATTCTTAGTAGAACCATTGATGCTGCAAGTTTTTGTCGCTGCTGAACCACTGCTTGTGCTGTTTTCTGTGATTGTCTCTGATTGGTTAATTATCAGTGCCACTGTCACTGCCAGTGCTGCTGCTGCTGCTTCTAATGTAATTGCTGATACTGCTCCAGTTTAACCACATATTACTAATTTTGCTGTTTTTAATGTAAACAGCAAGAGTATTGTATTATGTTACCTTAATTGTATTCATGTAGCTTCCATTCCAGAGCAGTTATTAATAATGTCCTACTGCCAACGATTATAATAGTCATTTGGTAATTAAATATGGAAAAAGCAATTAAGCAGATATTGGTGAATGTGTATGAGGGTGTGTGCATGCATGTGCACAAATGCGTGTCCATGCGCATGCACATGCATGTATGTACTTGGACAAGTGCAATTAAATGTGTACTTGAGGAGAAAAATAATTCTTGCATGTGCCTTTTTTTTTAAAAAAAACAAGTTAAAGATACAAAAATATGGAAATTATAAAAATTAGATCAGTTAGTTTTCTATTAAAATAAATGCCATTAAAATTGTTCTTAAAGTTGTAATTACGTTCATTATATTTCATTTCTCACACTACAAAAGTGTGCCTCAGTGGAATGCTGGAATAATATTGTAAACATTTATAGTTATATTTGTTAAGGTTATAATTGGTTAAGGATTTTCCTGCTCGCCCAATGCGAAATTTGTAGTTTCAATTCGTGTGTTTTTGTTTTGTTCTGTCTTTTACTTTGTCGTCAAAATATACACAAGTTTATTTATTTTTCTTCCCAGCTTCTTTTCACACATACATAAGTACTTTGTCTACAATTTGGAAATAATTCTGAAATTTGCATACTATTTTTCAGGGACTGAAAATGAAATGAAAGTTACAGATGTTAATTTTATTGTGATAATGAACAGAGAACACCAAAGGAGTAAATTTGCTGAAGTGCATTTTATTTTCTAACTGTGAATGTTAATATTAATAATTTAATGATGTTTGTAATAGTAAATACATCAGTGATTTATTATAAAATTTAACTTTTGTTTGATTCTCCTGTGTTGGATACCTAATGTTACAGCCAAAGTAATTTGACAAATTTGACACAAATTGTGCATGATTCCTTTTGCTGATCTAGTTATTATTGCCTTGGTACAAGAAAAGGAAAAGTAACTGACCAAACACTTAGGATTATTTTCTCCTCTCCCTTTTCTAATAAAAAACAAAATTCTATGTTAAAGAAGAAATATATTATTAGTAAATAAAAGTAACATGAAACACAATTTGTTACTACTCATGTTTGTAACATTTTCTGTTCTTGTTCTGTGTCATAATTGATCAGTAATAAAATGTATTGAATCTAATGGCATGTTGTCTTTGTTTGCAGTCAGGTCATCAGTGAAGAGAAGGAAGCTGATGGGGGACATCATGAAGGAGTCAAGTATGTTAAGTTATATATTAATTCTGATTGTATGTGATAACAGTTGCACATTAATTATACATTTTCTTTTATGTGAAGTTTTTCAGATGAAGTGCCTCTTGTCCCTCTGGAATTTTTAGATGAAGGTATGTAAATAAATTTAGAAATTTAACAACTTTTTCGGATGTCAAAAAATAATTGCAGTAATGTATTCTTGGTGTGTGAAGGTCAAGTAACTGCAGATGATTTGGATACCGATCCTTTCCTTGGCCTCCATGAAGAAGAACCTGATTCTTGGACTCCTACAGTTGGAAAAGAGGTGTGATTGTTGTTTAAAGATGACTACTTATATGATGGTACTGAATGTTATATATGAATAACATTATGTTTGATACCTCTCCTAGATTACCAAAAAACTTAAGGAAAAAGAAATTAAGCGCCAGGAACATATTTATGAATTTATATTGACTGAAAAGCATCATTGCCTTACTCTTCGAGTCATGCAGAAAGTAAGTTACAGTTATTGAAAAATTTGAATATAAAAAATGTAAAAATTCTTAATAGTTACTAATTATGAAGTAATTTTCTAAATAGAACTTTGCACTTTTCAATGATTAACCCACAAATAATAATTAAATAATTAATGAATAACATGTAAATGCAATATTCCTGTAAGTTTATTGTAATATCGCAGTAGTAATGTCTTGAAACTTTATCTCACGTAAACTCTTAAGTGAAATGCTGCTCAAGAAGTGATATACAGTGAAACCTGTATTATGCAGACACTGTTGATTCCAGCAAAAGTTAGTCATTAAATGCAGGTGGCTGCTAAATGGAGACTTTAATAATATGGAAAGGGTACATCAAGCCTAATCTGGCATTTTTCAGTGAAGTTAAACATACGTGTGTTTACACCTTTTTGTTTACAATTAAACTACCAAGTACTGAAAGATTTGTTTGCATCTGTGCACTTCAGTAGATTGTACAAAATCATTTCATCACTGTTTTTGAACACTTTTCAGATAAACATCTGTTTATTTATTTTCATTTGTAGATTATCTATTCATATCTGAAACATGAATTAATCATGCACAAGAAAACCAAAGCTAGATTTCACATTTCAAGTAATTTGACATGCGTCCTAATGCAGGATCAATGGTAAAAGTTTTCTGCTCTTCCACTTCCCACAGTTTGTTCAAAATCACAAATACTCTGGAAGTTGTGATCTAATGCAGGTTAATTTTCAAAATGTGCCTCGTTGCTGACCATGGAGCCGGGTGACTAGGCTACTACTTACAAGGAGTAACATTACCACATAGAAAAAGCAAATGGTTTCAAGAAAAAATAGCTGTTAGTGGGGGTGATCACTTAATTAAAGTGGCTGTTTCAGCTGGTTTCACTGTATGAATGAGTCATGAATGTCAGATTTAGTTTCTGATTTGTTGTTATTTTTGAAACAAATTATTGTATTGTTTATATTCTCTAATTTTAATTTCTCAATTCTAAGCTTATTCCGTAAAATTAATGGTATTGTGAAATTATGTACTGTTTTTATTGGTGAGTTTACAGAAAATGTAATTTTTTATGTATATTACAGGTATTTGTTGATGGCCTACAGAAACATTTCAATTTGGGTAAAGATCTTGATAGAATGTTTCCTCGTTTAACTGATCTCACAGAAATTCATCTAAGTTTCTTATTCAAGCTGCGTCAACGACAAAAAACTGCTCCTATTGTGGCAACAATATGTGATGTTTTGATTGAACAATTTTCAGGAGCTAATGCTCACAAATTAAAATCGGCTTATGGAGAATTTTGTAGTAGGCACAGAGATGCTGTAAATATGTACAAAAATTATCTTCATGATAGAAGATTTGGTGAATTTGTGCGTCATTGTCAAGCAAATCCTTTGCTTAAAAAGAAAGGAATTCCTGAATGCATTCTATTTGTAACCCAAAGACTTACAAAATATCCCTTACTTATCGAACCTCTTATTAAGACTGCCAAAGATAACAAAGAGGAGCATGACAAATTAAAGAAAGCACTAGCTTTGGTAAAGGTAAGTGTTAGTTTTATTTTTCTCTTATTCACAGATTTGTTTTAATTGCAAATTACAATTAATAGGATTACAAGCTAATCTCAAATTTGTTTTGTACTATTTTTAGATCATTACACTTGGATATTGTTATAAAGATCTGTAGAATTCTTTCAGTTATTAACTTGATCTGCTTTCTATATGGTTATCACCATATCTCTTTATACTCTCTTGAGTTCTTAATGTAGTGAAAGTGTTGAAATGCAAAAAAAAAGTGATATTGAGATTTTGGCTGAAATACCCTAAAAACAAAAAAGGTTGTTTTTTTTTTCCCAACCCTCTCCCAGTTTGTTTATCTTCTGATGAGCTTTTCAAGAGATGACTGAAGTATTAGTTGGATACAAGTTGCAATATTATAATATTAGCTATATATTATGTTAATAATAAATATAATATGGTATTAATTATAACTATCAAATAATACAAGAAAGAATGTGCTGTTGTAGCACTGTCACTAGTGCTGAATAGTATTTTCAAGATAACGATGCAAGAATTAAATAATTAATTCACAACGGGATTAATAGAAGTTTAATAATTCTTATTCAGGGACAAATTTGAGTGAGGTCAATTCAGTTGATGTTGTTATGGTACCAGATAAAGTTGAAATTGTTTATAATATTCATTTTTCCTTGTGAATAATCCATGACACATTTGTTCATCAAACTGTTTTGATTTTTTCCTTCATAGGCAATTCTAGTGGAGGTTGATGCACAAGTTGCAGAGAAAGAGAAAGAAGATAGAAAACTAGAAATTTACAATAGAATAGATGCCAAATCATTTACAACCCATCGAGATACAAAATTTAAGAAAGCTGATATTCTGCTTAAAAACAGGAAGCTAAGGTGCATTTTCTTATGAAGCAAATAAACTAGTGCATGAAAACCTATAAACTTCCTCATATCATTGGTATACAAGTGAAACTCGCCAAATCAATTATTTGGGCTTATTTACATTGCAGTTACATAGCTCCATTTTTACTCCCTAGTCTTTTAGTACTAAATTATTATTCCCCTTTTTAAATAAGTCAGAAGAAAATAAAAATGTATGGGAAAACGATTTTTTGATTCTTAAAAGCAATATTACACATATAAAGTGTGTGTTAAAACAGTAACTCAGGTTGTATCTTCTAACTAGCAAAAGATATTGAATAGAAATTTAACAAAATCTTCAACTTGATTTATCACAAAACATGGGTTTTGAACAGTGGCGAAGCTGAAGAGTAATCTGGGAGCCTTAGAATACCCAAATTATTTTTCAATAAAGTCCGTCATTATGTGTGACATTTTTCAATATTTTTTTTACTGAATTTTTGAAGAAAATTAAATGTTTTCAACCCCTTTTCCCTGCTTACATGAATTAGCAGAGCTACAGAGACATACTCTTTGGAGCCGTAGCGGAGCAAGGTGCCTGCCAGTGGATGGACACCGACTGGCTCTGCCGTGGATGCACACAACAGGGCATGCCCACTTGCACTCACTGGGCAGAGAGCGTAGACTCTTGGGAGGCACAGACTTGTACCGCGACACACGTCCACATCTCGGCCAGGCAAATTCACCTCATCACCTGATGTTGTGGGAAAGTAGAGTTTTTTTTGCGATTTTTGTTCGTGTTTTCTTTTGGAAACATTAATGATGCTAAAGATTTGGTGTTATAGAGACTGTCCCACTGACTATGAGCCAGTCCCATAACTTCTGAACAGTTCATGATATTGAAATGCAGTTTTCGCCTAACAATGTGAAATTATGAGGCAAGTAATATGCTGTAGAGATATAGTATTGATACATAGTAATATACCGTTTCCTTGAACAGTCCAGCTGAAAAAGAAATCATATAATAATACAATAAAGAAATCACAAATAATCAAATCTGCACATCAAACATCATGGGATAATATTATAACGAATATAGAAAATGACATACATGGGAGGCAAATGTTGCTTTCAAATTTATAAAACACCTGAATCAAATAGAAAAAGATGTAGCAGATATAAATGTAATTGGTGAAGAACAATGGAAAGCACATTATAAGAAACTCTGGTGTACAGAAACACCTCAGAGGATGAACCAGGCTATAATACAACCTTTGACTCTATATCTTTGGATGAACTACATGCAGCACTAAAAAGTATGAAAAACAGAAAAGCATGTGGCCTAGATGGTATTAATGTGGAACTTGTTAAAAACGCAGGTACTCTATGTGAATTTAGACTACTACATTTATACAATGAATGCTGGTGAAGCTGCAAAATACCAAACTGCTGGAAAACATCAGTCATATTTTTGTTTAAAAAGGGTCAGAGAATCGAATGTGAGAACTACAGGGGCATTAGCCTTCTGAATGTAGCGTACAAAGTGTATGCAAAAATAATTAACACTCTCCTGAGAAACATAGCAGAAGTCCATTTGCAAGAACAAGAAGCTGGATTTCGAAAAGGTCGCTCATGCAGTGATAATATTTTTATTATTAAATGAATTTTAGAAAAAAGACGAGAAGTCAATCTTGAAACTCATTTAGCTTTCATTGACTTTGAGAAAGCATTCAACACGGTTGACAGAAATAAATTATGGAGTATAATTAAGAATAACAGCTATTCGAAACACCTAGTGGAAGTTCTAAAGAGTATGTATCAAGGATGAAAAATTGTTATAAACACAGGAAAAAAAAAGAACTGATGAAATTATTATGAACCATGGCCTGAAACAGGGATGTAGCTTGTCTCCGAAATTATTTAATATATACATAGATGATCTAATACAGAAATGGAAACTTGACATCAGCCCTGGCATAAAACTAAATGAAATAAATTTTTAAATGGGTTGTTTTAAAAATTAAAAAGACAAGCTACAAAGAGCACTATACAAGCTACATAAACTTGAAGAACAAGAATATTATCTTACAATTTCCAAAAGGAAAACTAAAGTCATGGCTGAATGTGGAAAATATCCTATTCACTCGAAAATAATTATTGATGATACACCCATAGAAGAAGTTTCACATTTTAATTATCTTGGATATGAAATAAGTTATGGTATCAATAGGGACATTGAAAATAAAACCAATAGATTTCGATCAATATGTGGGATAATAAATAGAACTCTCCATAATAAAACACGAAAAGACACAAAAATCAAATTTTACAAGACAATGGCTTTCCCTGTTCTTTTGTATGGCAGTGAATCATAGATAATTAAAGAGAGAAATTGTGGTTAATTAAAGACAAAAATAAAATCCAAGCAGCTGAAATGAGATTCCTCAGTAAAGTTAAAGTCTCCACCAAATAGGATCACATAAGAAATGAAGATATCCGAAAAGATGCGGGAATTTATAACATAAATGAAGAAATAAAAAATTATAAAGATTCTTGGAGACAACACATACGAAGAATGGACGCCAGTAGAATCCCCCATCTGGCATTACTCTATCAACCCACTGGAAAAAGAGATGTCGGAAGACCTAAGAAAAGGTGGCAATAATATAATACATTATTGCCACCTTTGCGTTAAAAATGCCACCATATTTGCGTTAAAAATAATGATGAAAAGGAAGAAAGAAGGAAGAATATTGTGAAGACGGAACAGGCACCTGTGCCTACTCCTTGAAATGAAGAAGAAGTGATACACCGTGTTAGACTATTGAAATCTGCATCAAAGCAAACATGACTATGAATGACCTTTCAGGATCAGAATGTTTTTCAGATTCAAAATTGTTTCTTTTAAAAATATTGATACAGTAGTGACTCAGATGAACCATACATTTCAAGATTTTGAAAACTTTCATTTTATTGAATTTCTTGACGAAAAGCAGTTTTCTACCTACAAAGCGTCCTTTCGTTTAGAAAAGTTTTCTTTCATAATAAAACAATATCAATTTTTTGAGTGAGCAGCTTTGAAATGAACTGACAAATGTATACGTTGATAATTCAAAATACATGACTGCAGATTTGTTGCTGAAGTATTTGTGAGACAAATTGGTCCAGAAAATATTATCAAGAGAGGGTTCCGTTGATAAAACTTAGTCTAACTTTCCCTTTATCTAGAGCATCATGTGAAAGGAATATGATTATTTTAAAGAGAATAAAGACATTCCTAATAAATTCCATGGGAAATATCAGAATCAGTAATTTCAGTTCACTGGCTGTAGAGAAGTATCTGCTAAATTAACTGTGCAGAAATGACTGCACAGTTAAAAGTTTTAAAGAACAAATTCTCGACATTTTTGCTGAATGAGAAAACCAAAGAATGGGGCATACTTTTCAAAACAATGTAAGATAAGATTTTCAGAATACCAAAAATGCAAGACTCTAGCTTCGCCACTGGTTTTGAACCAAGGAAGATTCACTTTTATACTGATGACATCCTCTCTGATATTGACTTGATACTTTCTGTCTTTCTTCTTATTTAACATTTTTTCTCTGTATATTGTTTATGTTTTGTACTTAGCACCAAACCTCTTGGAGTTATATTGTCATTGAAATGTTTATTTTAATTCTTGTTTAGGTTTGAGGGTGTTGCCATGTTAATGCAAGGACGCAGTAAAATGCAAGTGGTGCTTGTTATAGTACTATCTGATGTACTCTTCTTTCTTCTTGAGAACAATAACAAATATTCATTTTTCACACCTGACAACAAGGTATTTGTTTGGCAGTCTGTACTTTCGTGAATTTTTGCTCACTGACAGCCAATTTTTCTTTTTCTTCTTTTTTGTTTCATAGGCTGGCGTTGTTTCACTGCAGAAACTATTAGTCCGAGAGAAGGCTGGACAGGATTCTCGAGGAATTTATCTCATATCCTCGAATCCTGCAGAACCTGAAATGTTTGAATTGAAAGTTCATAAACCCAAAGATAAGGAAGTATGGATACGTAATATAAGGTACAAGTAATATAATTTTCTAGCTATTTTAAAATTGCTTTGAACTCTGTGACAATTATGATTCCCTTGTGGGGATGGAGTTTGTGGGGCCGCTCTGGAAATGTGATTGTTGCAACTAAGAAAAGTAATCTCAACATTTGTATATCAACTACAGACAAACCTTGCTAAAAAACAAGTTTCAGGGGTTGGGCATTGAAGGATGCATAATTACTATTTGCAATGCCTAGGATAGCATGTGCATTGTAGGTCAGCATTTGAAAATGTAACACACACACATTATATTACATATAATTCAATGTGTTCATTATACTACATATAATTCAAAATGTAACCTACACATACACACATTATGGTACATATAATTCAATATGAGATTTGTGTAGTATGTATAATTTATATTATTAGTATTTTTGCATTTGTGTTTATAATATTGAAGCTTTTTATATTCAAATCCATGTAATTACAAATATTTTACAACAACAGCAACAACAACAACAACAACAACAACAAAAAACAAAACAACAACAAACAAACAAACAAACTGTTAGGTTTTACTTTTCTTAGTAATTCACTTAGCTTATCAGAGCATTTTTTAACTGAGAGAATAATTACTACTATTTCAACTTTAATAGAGTTTAGGAGTTTATTAAACAATAAAATAACATGACAGTAAGCTTAATTGTTTGTTGACCTTACTAGTTTATGTTCTGAGATAATTTAGTTTTCCATGGGCATAATAATTGTTCGCTTCATTATTTTGTTGAAGTGGTAAGTTTTATTTCTAAGAAGTATTATTATTCTGAAGGCACAGAGTGTTATTGCACTCACTTTGTTATAGATATTAAAAGATGAATTAAGTGATTGGGTGGATTTTAATTTAAAGATGCGTCAAAGTGAACTTTTTTGTGACACCATCATTCTGCCTGTATTTGTGATAGGTTTATTATAATTCAGAAGTTCAAAGTAATAAGATTTCACTTAAAGTGCTGTCTACTTGTTGCATTAGTAAGCTTGAATGTGTTAACTTAAAAACAAAATACCAATTTTTTAGCACACGCAAGCTCCATCCTTTAAAATTGATTTGCCTTTAATGCAAACTTGTAATTTCAGATCAGCTGTTCAGAGTTGTCAAGAGGATGATGAAGATATTGTTTTAAGTGTAGAGGAAAGACAGAAGCTTCTTGATGCGAAGCAAACACAAATAAAGCAAATTGTTGGTAAGTTTCTTTCATTTCTGTATATTCATTTTAAAGTGGCTTCAAAGAATATTGTGAAAGTTTTCTAGTTTATTCTTGAAATGTGATATGCCCCACTCTTATCTTTTTCCCTCCATAAACATAGTTAAGTAATGCTGATTATTCAATTCCTTATGCCACTGTTCTTGATGAATGTTAAAAAATCCTCTATTCATGAAATAAATGTACATTTTCTGTTGAAAATAACACAGTTTCTTTTTATATTATGGAAAAAGAAATGAAACAATTTTTAATTGAGTTGTAAAACTATTTATCCTGTGCTTTTTGGTGTACCGCTCATCAATTGTTAGTATTGCAACACCAATCATTGAGCTTAAAAGAGTGCTCAATCAAATCATTGTTCTGCAACCACTCTTTTCAAAAAGAGCAAAGAATAACACTTCTTTCTTTTTAAAGATCATCTGACATTTTCACACTTAATTGTTGCATGGAGCTGGGTGTAATGTGGTGATTGTCATTTGCTTACAAAATAAGGATTTTTGTTCTATATTTATATGGTGTTGGTAGAATGAGAACACATTGGTAATTTGTGAATGATAATTGTGATTGAAGTTAACTGCTCTTCAAGTAATGTTGATGCATGTACTCACATGTGTTCACAATGTTAAAAGATTCATGTTCTCAAAGTATTCAATTTCCAAATACTTATTGCACAATGACTTTTCTCTAAAATAGAGATTTAATTTATAAATTGAACATTACTTCACTGCATGACTAGCAAATTTGCAAGACTTTGCCTCCACACTGTATGAATAATATTTGTTATAAATTATTTTAAAAAATATGAGACAATTGTTCCCAGCACTCAGCCTTTATTAAAAAGTATACAGTATTTGCTAACTGCACTTATTTTTATTAACTGTATAATATTCTTGTAGATCTTCACTTTCATTAGTGAGATGTGCACTTGTGTGAGTTCCAATGCTTTTCATAATGCCTTCTTGTTTTTGTTTTTAATAAATACAGAAAGCAGCTCGTTAGGACTTGAAGGTAATTTCTTAGCAAAGCCACCTGCCTAGCTATGCCACTTGTCTAGTTTGTTAGCATGTCTTTCTGTGCTTGGTCTTTGTAAATGTAATTGTAATGCTTTCTTGATATAATTAAATGTTCAGTCTTAGCTTTTGTAATGTTTGCTTTGGAATTGTTTCTAAAGAGTTTTTTCTTCTTCTGCTGAATGTTGGACTAATGACTGCAGAATTTGCGTTTCAGTCATAATGCAGAATTTTTGAATTAGTTTTATTATTTCTAAGATTTTAGACTTTTTAAAGTTAAGTGGGGATGAATTTTTTCTTATAAAACTAAACTACATTAACAGGATTGAAAAGTAATTTAAACAGAATTTGAAAAAAAAAACTTAAAGCAACCCATGATTAAGGGGCAACTATCTATTGGTCTTTGAGGTCATCAGGGACCCGGAGCTGTGAATATAAATGTAGGGAGCACATACAGAAAGTGGATCTTCTTTAAGTGGGTTAGTCAGTTGGACTCCCATCAGTAGGTAGGGCTCACTTGGTAGATTGAGCTCATTTAGTAACTGCCACCTCATCCCACCCCACCCCTCAGGAGGACACTAAATTATAAGGAAATATGTATCGTAAGAATTTTCATAAATATCGCATATCGCGCTAGGGGGGGGGGAGGGGGGGAGAGATAGAGAGATAATTAAATGATTTTCATTGATTTGTTGGTTTGGCAGTTGGTTTTATGTGGCACATAGAAGCATCAATTTGTGGGTTTTGTTATTTTTTGACTTTGTGATTTAAAAATCATATTTTCATCACAGTTTGTGGGTATTTTGTAATAATGTGCTTAAATAGTTTACATTTTGAGAAAAAGGTATTTTCTAAATTTAGGTTGGACTATTGTTAAAATATTATCATATATAATATTGCTAATGAATAAGTAACCAGCCAAGAATTAAACTGAACAACCCACCTCGGGTCTTGTGTAGTGCAAAATGCAAAGAGTATTTCCTTGGATTCACTTTTTGGCAGTATTCGTGCCCGCTACACTTAAAGAATTCACAATTGCTAGTATCACAATCAAATTGCTGTAATTTATCAATTGTAAATCCTCATATTGGTGAAAATACTGTAATAGCAGTTTTGATAAGATTCTGAGCTCCAAGTTGCAGCAGTGATGGGGGCTACAGCAACTTGCCCCAGGCCCCAACTTAATTGGGACCTCAAAACTTTTTTTTTTTTAGTTTGTTTATTTATGGTTTTTGTTTAAAATAAATAAAAAAATATTTACTTCTAATTTAAATTAACTGCTATAAGTGAATCGCTGTTGCATGGAAAAATTAATTATGGTTATGCATTGGGACAGGAACTTTAGTTTGAAACAAGGGAACCCCATGGATCTACTGACCAAGGCCTCTTTGCTTTCTCTGTACTGTTGAGTTCCAGTAATTGTTGTTTCAAAATGTGTTCATAACAGTTTTGTTACTTCATACCCTTACGCTCAGCCTTTGCTACCATCATACCCTTACACTCAGAATGTTCACTCCTAAATTTTGAACAAATGCATTAGGATGACCGAGAATGAAAAAAGCGTAATTGCGATACAAAATGTTGCTGACGACATTTTGACACTAGGGTTCTCAACCCTTTCATGTCAATCACAATTTTATTTACCATACAACATTTTCAAAATTTTCTCAAAAATTTCTCCAAATGTTTCTTTAAACTTTTTTGGACCCCGTTTTACAATTACATTATTATAGAGATAAATTTTGTACTTCATGAAATATATTTCACAATATTAGATTATTTTTTTCTTTTCATTTCTTTTCTTTTCTTTTTTCTTTCTTTCTTTTTTTTTTTTCTTGTAATTTGTTGCATCTTTCCTAACGACACCACATCTCTCCTAACTTTTCTTGGGCATTGAGCACTTAATGTGGAGTAATCCTCTGTTACTTTATATCCTTGAAGTATATAATTACTTTATATAGTATGTGAAGTAATCCTTCATTATTGTAAGTATAGAGAGTCATAGTCTGTGTGTCGTTCTCAAGAGGACCATTTCCACGTATAGCTCCCACGAGTAGCATTTCCACGTATGCAACTCCCACATGCACTCCCGCGTCACTACATGGCTCGAAATGGATTTAGGAAAGGGGTAGGGTTTAGGACACTTCATAGGGGTTGAACTAGCCGCAGCTGTAAAGCATGCAAACTCGTTCTGTTGAAACAGATTTCACATGAGTTTGTCTGGTAATTGAACCTGGACCTCCTTGATGAAAGACTAGCTACTTTGCTCTGAGCCATGAGAGTGCACAATTTAAAAAATGTTGACCATAATTTCTTTTGATAATAAGACTTTTTGCATAATTTTGAATAAAAATTGTGAGAATTTAAAGGAAAATACAAAAAACCTTATTTTCTCAGAAATGACTCGGATAGAGGAACTCCATCAGGTTCACTTAATAATATGGAATAAGCCCAATTGTCTAAACTTCTGGAATTTTGAAAATAGCAACATTTTTTACACATTCAATATTGAAGTTAGCTATTTTTTTTTTAATGCAATCTTTTTGTCACTATTTGATCTTCAAATCATTTCAAGCAAACTGTTTTGATGGTATTAATAACTTTTCTGTAATTTTTAAGTATATGGTGATGACGTTCATTTTCTTTTCAAATCTGCTCTATTTGTATTTTACAGTATCTCTACCTATCCCCAATCCTATATTGGGGCTAGATATCTCTTTCTTAATGCAATGTATCTTTTAGTGTTAATCTTTAAATCAATTCAAATACACTTTTTCGAAAAGCTTTTCATGTGCCTTTCTTTAGTAGCTTTTGTGTCATCTTTAGTTGCATCATTTGCATTGCATTCTTTTAGTGATGGCTGAAGTGTTAGTTGGTTACAACGTACAATAAAATAATATTCTATAATTGTTACCAATAATACGAAAAAGTAGAATGTACCTGTGGTGCGCCACTAGTTTATTTATGGTTTTAATTTAGAAAATATCAAGTGGAATAAAAGTTCTAAAATCTAACTTTAAGACTGTTCTTTCAAATTGAAATTGCCGCAATATTTCTCCTACCTTTAGTAGATTACACTTGCTCTCTTGTTCTGGAAAGTTTATGTTGATTACAGTCTATTCTTTTCAAGTTAAATGTTTTAATTTTTGTCCATGTATTATTTCTGAATCTTTTCTGCATTTCTTTCTTTATTGTTCTTTGTTTCAAGATTCATATCTTTTTTCACAGTAAATATATATGTGAAAATGTGTGATTCATTTAACTGACAAAACATTAAGACGTCAGATGATTTTTTAAGAAATGGGTTGCCTTTGCTTCCCCCTTGTTATTGAGTTGCAATTGTTTTCCTTATTGTCATATTAAACATTTTGCTCTAAAATTTACAAGCAATTGTGTGGTAAGTAACATGGAAGAAACATTGTTTTTTATAATGGAAAAGTTTGTAGGGACCAGTCATGTTTGACTTAACTCTGACTTACTTGGAAGTAGTATAAAGATACACTGAGATATTTTGTATTTTTACATTATGCTTTTAAAATTCACTTTGTAGCATCTGTGCTCATCAAAAAAATGCAATGAATTAAAAAAAAATTTTTTTTATATAAAAATTTTTAAAAAAAAAAATTCATTCAAAACAGAACTGGAATCCTTCTGTTTTAATAACTGCTATAATAAATTATTGTAAAGGAATGTTAAATAATATTTTTTAAGTTGAATATGAACATAAGCAGTATTCATTTCAGTTTTTGGTTTTCATAAAATTTATAATAATTTTAAAATTTAGGCATTCATACCATTATAGTGCTGCATTTTGAGTGGGTTAATATTAGTATCTAAAACAAATTATGTACTTTTTTTATAGATATTTTATTCATTTGGGAAAAAATATAAAGTTATTTGAAAGATAATTGTCATCTAATGGAGTGCAGTCACTGGTCCAGATAATTTTGATGGTCATTTCTCTGTTCAAGTAATTGGCATTTGTTATAACTATAATTTGGGTTTTTAGGTTATTTTATTCTCTCTGAAGTAGACATACAAAATTAATTAAGAATGTTTTTCATGACTTAAGGATATCAAGGAATTATGTTTACAGTGTCTAGAAAATTCATCCAGTGAAAATAAAAGTTTAGTTTAGTTTAGTTTAGTTTAGTTTAGGTCTTATTTTACGTGGCGAGACTCGGGCCATCAGGCCCGCTCTTCCGTCTAACCACGCAAATTTCGATACGCTCCTTTCACCACCTAGCGGAGAAAGGAGGTATTATCTTGGGTGACAAAACTGGCGGATCTCAATTTTACTCAGAGGCTTCTTTTAGGCTTGAGAATCTTTTACATGCAGTAAATGTACTAACATGGGACAGCCGGCTTTACTTCCCCTCCGAAGGAAGGCGTACGAGGGATTTTTTTGCCCTTAAAAATCCACGGCTTCGATCGGGTTTGAACCCGCAAACTCGGGTACAACAGTCCGGTACGCTGAGGAGAAGAAACTTGAAAGATATTCATAGGCTAAAAGTAAAGTAAAAGTTGAAATCTTTATTGAATAAAAATCCCAAATTCCATGGCTACAATTTGCTGTAAAACAGGAAGAAACGATTGAGTCATTCAATTGCATTCCTTGCTAATGACTTTTTTAATTGAGTTTTTGGTACTAATGGAAAGCTCTTAATTTCGTGTATATGGCTATAAAATTGTTCATTTCAATATCCTATTAGAATACCTGCAATTTATCAAGAGAGATTTCAGGCAATTTGCAAATCCTTAAATTGAGATGGATGCCGATGCAAAATCGGCCAAAAATATAATCTTGTGAAACCTTTTCTCTTTCTTCTTCTTGTCCCTTAGATATATATGCATTGCCTGTTTTACCTCTGTTCCCATCTGGTCACCATCTCTTCCTCAGATCATCAGGATTTCTTCCTTGCGAGTAGTATTGTAAGATTTTCTTCGGCAATTGAATATTATGCAACCTTTTAAGGTGTTGATTGATTGATGGATTGACCGGAAGTGATTGCTCAGTGCATCAACTGATGTCACTGCAGCGCCTCTGACCGGGAGGTCCTAGGTTCAAGTCCGGACAGCGACAGGGTTTTCGACACTAGCCTTCAGCTTGGTCGAATTCAGTCGCTGTCTGGAGGAGAATTCTAGCGGCCGGCTGCTCTGATCGGTAGTTTTCCGTGGTTTCTCCGATCAACGCCAGGTGAATGCCGGAGCAGGACCCTGACAAACGGGCCACGGACCGCGCGCTATCTGTCCTTCCTCTTCTTCCTTGTCCTATCCTCTCCCCTTACACACACACTTACACTAACATGTACTACACTACCACATACATATTCTGAGAGACCGGTCGGGAGCTTAGAGCTTGTCCCGGCTGGGGCGGTGCCCTGATGGTGGGAGAGTCCAAGTTAGGGGGAAACCCCACTAGCTGACGGTAGGTCAGTGCCGGATCTCGCCATCCAGCAGAGGAAGATCACTGCCATCTCATCTCACCTTAATCCATGTATAAAGCAAGTAATGCTTTAAAGAATGATGCAGGACTCCCTTTCATTGAACTCTCTAAATTTTCGAAAATTGGAAATTTAGAAATAGTGCAAGAAAGTATGTGCTGCTGTTAACTTCTAGTTTAAATTGTTATATCTTTTGGGATATAGCTGTAAGATTTTTTTCCTTTATTCCCTTTATAAATGTGTTTAGCAGGGTTTGCAAGTGGGCAACTCAATTATACTGTCCATTACAACATGCAAATTGCACAAGTCACAAATTTAAATTGGAAAAATAAATTTGTGTATAAAAAGAATTCTTACAATTTTTGAAAGTCTTTGCTATTTTAGCATTTATGTGTTCCTATTAATATTTCAGACTAATGCTTTTAATAAAGCAGTTTAAAGTAAAATGAATTGTTTGTGAAAAAGTTATTTTCATGTCCGCTTATACTGAACTTTAAAAAATTGGAAATACAGCCTATTTTTGCTTTTTAAGATCCTGCTGTAGGCAACTAGAATAGAGGATTTTAAGAGTCTAAATATCCAATGTCTAGGTATAACATAATTGTAAGAAATACACTAATCTATATTGTTATCACATATATTAATGTTATTTATAAATCAAAATCTTGTGAACTTCAACCAAAATTGTTAAAGGAATTTGGTTAAACCAAAAATAATCGAACTCATTTTCAGGGGCAATGCGGCAAAAAGACGTTGAGCAGGCACAGATATTAGAGGAAAAAATGATTTTGCAACAAAAACTTCTTGCGGCTGCAGGAGTTGAGAGTGCCTTGAACCCACCCAACTACTGCAACTTGGTAACTGAAGAAACAGATAGTTCTGCAATATGGCAAGAAGTGTTATTTGCTGTTCAGGTATGCAATAATCTATGGTGAAGAGCATTGTGCTTTAAAGATGGGCAGAGGGCTAGCAGTGAGGGGCACACGGTGGCCTCACTTCACCACACTCTGAGGGCCAGGACAGTGGTCCGCATTCATGTTGGGCAAACATTTTATTTCACTGTCCCCCCTGGTAGAACAAGATCAGTGTGGAGTAGTAGGCCACAGAGGTCCACAAAAACAATATAAAAATGATAGAACCAAACGGGTGGGCAACAGGTTTATTGTAATTACCAATTGATTTACTTTACTCTTTTTTTGTCCCTGCCACTTTCAGGAGTTGTTAAGAAATTTTAAACTTTATTATTAATAATGGAGTATTTATTTTGATCTTGAAGGAATATACTAAGAATCAATTTTCCACACCATCTACAAGACATTTCTCTTCAAATGTGTAAATTAAACAAATTGCATGTGAAAAGTACCGATTGTCATAAATCGTACCGTAAGCGGCCCACTGTTTCCTGACACCTCTTTCTGCGGGTTGGTCATTCTGATAAGCTGTGTTTATTTGTGTGTCTGTGTGTGAGAGAGAGAGAGTGAGTGAGAGTGTGTGTGAGTGAGAGTGTGTTTGTGAGAGAGAGTGTGTGTGTTTGTGAGAGAGAGGTGGTGGGAGGTGGTGTGTGTGTGAGTGAGAGTGTGTGTGTGTGTGTGTGAGTGAGAGCGTGTGTGCGTGTGTGAGTGAGAGCGTGCGTGCGTGTGTGAGTGAGAGCGTGCGTGCGTGGGTGAGAGCGTGCGTGCGTGCGTGAGTGAGGAGCGTGCGTGCGTGAGTGAGAGTGTGCGTGTGAGTGAGAGTGCGTGTGTGAGTGAAGTGTGCGTGCGTGCGCGCGTGAGAGTGTGAGTGCGCGCGTGGAGTGTACGTGGCGCGCGCGTGTGTGAGTGAGGTGCGTGCGTGCGCGCGTGTTAGTGAGTGTGCGTGCGTGCGCGCGTGTTAGTGAGAGTGCGTGCGTGCGTGTGTGAGTGAGAGAGAGAGAGAGAGAGGGGGGGGAGATGACAAACCTAAAAAGACAGACAAATCATGTGATTGTTCATTACAAAATTATCTATAAATACATGATAAAGTAATTTTTGTAAATGAAAAGCTCTTTTTGCTTTCAATAAAATATTTGGGTAGGCTCCGCCTTGCAGCCTAATTAGAAGCTACGCCACTGATAAGAGTGTTACTTGCTCTCTGTTAAAATGATAGCACTTGTAGTAAATGGCTGCAAGTGTTAGAAATTAATGTGAGAATTCTCTGTGCTAAATGTTGTCAGATAGTCATGTTTTGATGTCATAATTCTTTGAAGATATAAAAGTATCACAAATGTTTCTCTGTTAATAAATTTTAATTTTACAGGATGTAAATCAACTTGCAAATTCATTGTACGCAACTGGTACAAACCTTTCTCGCAGTGTAAGTTCCGTTGGCGAACATCAAAGTGAAGCGTACATTTCACCTACATTGCCAAAGAGGGCAGAAACGTTTGGTGGATTTGATAATGCAAACAAAGATGCATTAACTACACCTTTATCTAAAGGTAAAGGAAATTTTCAGTTCTTTGTTTTTCATCTTAACCCATGAGAACTTGTGTTGGTTTGCTGATGGTGAAAAAAATGGTTACCTTTTTTTTGTATCAATCGCCAATTTTGATTAATAGCTGAGTTTATCTTTTTCATAGTCTAATGCTCAAGTGGACAATGCTGCAAATGCTTTCTCATTGACATATGCAATAGGCCTTGTGTGGGGGATTTCCTCATTCCATGAGAAAGGATTTCAGGATTTTTTTTAATGATTTATTTATGTTTTGAATGTTATTGAATGTTTTATTTTTAATTTTTCCATGATTTATTATAACATTCAAAGGAGAATTAGAAATCTTTTTCTCTTTCACATTAAAAGTAATAAGTAGAAGGAATTATGGCTCTAATGACATAGTTAACAGAAACTCAATTCTGCTTACCAATTGTGCAGTGGTGTTAACTTTTTCACCCGTATCAAGTTAGTCTTCAGAATACAAGTTGGAATTGCTCTACATGATTGCTACTTCCCTTGAGTCACATTGTATTAGTTTTATAAAAATTGTAATTTGTTGTTATAAAAAGTTGTTCTTTATTTGATTCTGTGATTATACACTGTGTGTTATCTTCAATCAAGAATTCACTGTTATATTATGAGATTTATTAAAGAATATTTGAAAAGGTTTCAACTTGCGTATTGGATGAATAGCTTGTTTTATTTAATCTAAAGTTTTTTTGTGTGTCATCATCTCCTATGATTGGAGATGTATCCTAACTTTGATTTCTTTTGTCATATTGCTCGAAGGTAAACTTATTTTCATATTTAAACAATACAGAGTAAACTCATTTTCAGAATTTCTCTCACATAGGAAGTACAAAGCAGATCAAAACTGACATTTCATAGACAACGAACCAACAGAAAACGAAATGACCTCACTAACACGACACCTACGTTGACTTTCTCTTTTCCTGCCTCCACTTAATGTACATTTGCCTTTTGGGGCGTGGGCAACGATTCGGAATTCGACATAACCTGTGAACACCTGTGAACAACTTTACTACTTCAGTACAACCGAGCAAAACCCACTGTCCGAATGTTCTCTACAAAATACCCCACAAAAGCAAATATATGCAAACTGACAATGCCACAATGCAATTATTACACTGAAACAAAACCTTGACGAATTGTAAACAAGTATCAACAATCAAAACAAAACATCAAGCAGCACCACCATAAAGCAGCGTGCACTCACATATATTGACTCATATGTATTGAATTTGAAACAGAACCTTTGGAAGAAAACAATGACTATTGATAAGCATACTATTAAAGAATGATTTAATTAATTAATTTACACCGTAAATGTTTGTGAATCAACACAAACAATATCTGATAACACATCTAGCGATCACATTCTTTCATTTAAAAGAAAAAATACTACTATCGGTTCAGTAGCTCTAAATGAATCCATGGCAGAATACCTTATTTTCAAATATATAGATTATAATTACTTGTTACATTTTACTTCTTGATTGTTTCTGATTAAATATGAACTCCCAATATTTGAAGTAATTTTTGAAACGCCTGTTGCTCACGTGGGTAAAGCCAAACCGTCAACAAAGAAGAAGAATGAAGTCCTCTCATATAATGCATTGGTTTGATGATAGTTTGAATATTCAAGAAAAAATGAACAGAAATAAGTGTTATTTGTCTAAGGTTGAAAAATCTTAAGACCAAAAGAAGACACAAATTCAATGTGATATGTAATTATTTTACCAGGATCCAAATACATTATTTCACAAATTCATATCAGAGACCACTTAAAATGTTCAAATAGGTTTGTGAGAAGTGAGGATCTGAAATTGTAAAGACTTTTCCTGGTATGCCAAATGAAGTTCTGAATTATGAAAAATTATAATACAGATGTGTAAGTGGAGTACATTTCCATATTTTTCAGTGTTTTAATAAATACTTATTTCAGGTGTCAATATTTTATTTATTAAAACATCAAAACAGTGCATTATTGGTATATAACATCACATGTATTTGTGATTTTCGTATCATGAGGAAAATTCTTCATGCTTGCATAACTTCAAAAATTGAAATTCTCCTAGGTTAAGTGGTATATTTTGTATTTTTATGCATTCTAATGTATTTTTTTTAATTATTAGGTATTGTGAAGAAACATCACCAAGAGAAAGCTCGAGATTCTTGCAGTTCTTCATCTGGTACATTAGATACTGACAAACGGGAAGAATCACATTTATCAAAAGTACCTTTTGTAAGTTCTTGAAACAAAATGTACATTATTTGATTTTTTCGTTTGTATTTCAGTAGAAATGTTTGGATTGGCATAAGATGTATTTCTTCTTTTTTATTTTGTAGGCATGAAAGAACAGTAAATTAAAAATAATAATTGAGAGAGAGAAAAGAGTAAAAATTTAGACTTTTCATCAATTAGAAAACTTATTTCTTGATGATTTGATGTTGTGTATCTACAAGGAAATTCTCAGTTATCTTGAAACCCATCTTAAGTTAATTGAATTTTGTGACATGCTTGTCTTGATATTTTGTCATAGGATCATGCTCCATGGCGTAATGCAGTAATGACTACAATTCCTCCAGTTGTTTTGCCTTCTAACTTGTGTAACAGTGCTAATGAAGCACCTTCACCAGCTTTAGCACTATTAGGGCAAGAGCAACAAGCAGCTGCTGTTCAACTGTCACATCATTTTTACAAGTTACTCTCTATCATTCACCAGCAAATGACAACAATTCAAAGGTATTGTTCAGAATTGTTACAAGGTCTTAGTTTGTATGGTTTAAAAAGCGCTTTTTGATTGAGTGCAGTAAAATACCACCAAATTGGACTATGGCTGTATTTGTTTGCTCGAAAAGGTGGGGATCTGGCCAATACAAGGTGAATTCCAAAAAGGATGTTACTGAGTTTTTTTATAAACCTTACTTGCAACTGTCTACTTATTTGAATAACCTGAAACAATACTTTTTCTTTAGAAATATGAAGTTACTGAGACCCAAAAAGGAATTATGATTCTTTAATCTCAATATCCATTTCTCTTCGTTTCTTTCAAAAGTAATTTCTTATAAACTTATGTTAATATGTTTACTAAAAAACAAAAACTACAAAAATAGAATAATTTTGTTTTGCACCATCAAGTTATTGTACGTTTTGAATTGTGTGTCAGCCTTTCGAGAGTATCATCAGTGTTTTTGTATGTAGGTGTTGAATTGTTGTTCCCATTTTATGCCACAAAAGTTTAATGAATGATTTTTTAATTTTTATGTAACAAATAGTGAGATTAATCTGTTAAAATTAGTTTTGAGAACTTAAATGAGTTGTATGGACTCCTTTAACGTGTACCATATTTACACAAATGTCAGACAAGTTTGCTTGTTTTTCTCTCCCTAAATTTCTCATTAAAAAATATGATGTAACTTATATTCACAGATTAAGCCTAGTTGGTTGGACTTTACATTTTGACATTGCCTTTCGATGACCTAAAACTCATAAACATTAACATAACAATAAGGTGCGAAGACAATTAAAATATCACACTTATCTGTAATGCCTATGTGTATTACAGATGTAATATGTATTCGTGAATGTGTTCTCACTATCCACCGTGAATTTGATATGCAAGTCAGATCAATATTTTTGAATGGGCCAGCAAAGAGAGAATCTCAAACTAATAATTGGATCAAAGGAAACGCAACATGAAATTACATAAAAATTGCAAAGATTTTGTTCCACAATGTGCTGATTAATGAGGCTGCTTGGACTATCATTTCAACACCTAACGAGTGCAAATCTGCAATGTGCAAGAGGGGAAATGAAACAAGCCACATTGGTAGGCATATTACATTAACCCCAAGAAAGGATAAAAAAAAATATTATCTCAGCAAAAACTTCTCGCACTTGGAAACTTGCCGCTATCTCCCATGTTACCTGCAAAAAGAAGGAACAGAGATGTACAATATTGTGTTGGTTATCCGGGACAAACCACGTCCTGTCGTGGTGGCTGACATTTCGGCCAACGTGTTATGGCCTTCGTTAGAGCATAGTACTCTGAGTACGCTACTTTCTCAGCAGTACGCTCAGAGGAAGGCCACCACATGATGGCCGAAATGTCAGCCACCACGACGGTGTCGCAGCTCATCCTGGATAGTCTAGACAATGCAAAATCCGGCCGTGAAAGCCTACGCAATCAATATGTATAAGTTCTCATTCCCAACTCAATTACACAAACATTAAATGATGTGAATTTCTGATAAAGAATGTAAAAGAACTTTTAAAAAATTCTTAGGAGGCCTCTTCAAAATTAGGGTGTCATCTTATATTCAGAGTTAACTTTTATTTGGGTAAATATAGTATTCAAATAAAATTGATTGTGATTCTTTGTTGCAATCCAGTTTACAGGCTCAGTTAGCAGCTTGTCGACAACAGCTGGTTCAGGATGATGGTCGTGAGAAAAGGCCAACCTACAAACATAATCAGCAGCTTGAAGAGTTGCGCAATCTTCAAGACCGTCTGACACAAGAACGAGAGGCCTGGCAGCGTGAACGAGATTCTGAAGAAAAGGAGATAGAAGAAAAAAGGCAGGAACTACTGAGGTTACAGGTGTGTTGATGTACAAAGCAAATGCGTGACCCACTTTTACTTTACCAGTCAACCGTTTCTTCTGACCTTGTGTCTGGGTTTGATAGGCAAGGGATGTATTTAAAGTGACTATTTTATTCATGGGATAATTGATTAGGCATCAGCAAGTATTCTCTTTAGTACCAATAAATTCCAAATATTTATAGGGAAATTGTATTGAGTTGTTTTATTGATGTAATTGTGATGACATATTCATTTTTTTTTCAATCAAATAAGTCAACTATCCTAAGTAATCCTTGCACTACACGTTTAAAGAGACCTGAGTCCCCGAGTTCAGTTAAATCCTTAGGTGAACAACTAGACCATCTGCACATTGCAAATTCGTTTGGGTCGTGGTGGTATGACTGCTGTAATTCCAAAAATTGAAACCAGGCAGCATATGAGGTGTAGTGTAGTTCAGTACATTAAACAATTTATTATAAATTATTTGTTTATTGGACTACACTTGAAAGCGGTAGCATTTCTTTCATGCCTTAAGGTCTCTGAATGTCTGCCAAATGCTATGAAATACACCATATTCATTTTTGTTGTTTCACTTGCTCTGTTCAAGTTTATAATATATGAAATTGTCCCACTAAGTACAATCTATCTGTGGAAATTCTCAGATAAATTCTCTTACTGCTCCACTGGTCAAGAATTCATCAAAAAAATCCATGGCACTTATATCATGTTCAATAATCTCAAAAATGGGTATATGTCTAATGTATGATTCTGTGTTAATTTGAATTCTCTGACAATATTTTCCTTTTGATTATTACTACTTAGTTTAACCTTTCATTTAAATTTTAATGTCTTTTATGACCTACCCCTTGAATTTTATATATTCCAAGTGAAAGCATTTTTACCATCATAATAAAAAGGTGGGATGTTAATTGACATTGTTGTTTTTCAGGAGCAAGTGCGAACTGAACAAAATGATGTTGTACAACAGCGGGAACAATTGTATCGTAAGATGGAAATGCTTACCAGTCAAGGTATCATCATTAGTCCCAATATGCCAGTTGTAGCCAATGCTTTACCTAGTGAGGGAATCCACATCGCTCCTAATTCTCAGAGACCTGCAGAAGAACAAAGCTCTAGTGTCTCCGGTGGTGAAAATTCTTCTCCTCCATTTTCTGACTCTCGGCGTAAGGGGGAGATGAAGTGGAAAGGAACTACTAGTAAATCATCTCTTCCATTGAATCTCATTAGTGCCACAAATCAACAAAAAGTGGCCCAAGGTGTGAAGATCAAACAGCAATTACCTTTCAAATTGGCTACAAAGCTGGGTGAAAGTAGTGGAAGCAACCCCATGAGCAATACAGGGAGTACCGGTAGTAACAATGCAAGTAGTGTTCATAACAGTAGTGGAAGCAATTCAGGAGGTGGAGTGCAACAAATTTTGCCTTTCAAACTTAGTCAGTCAACAGAAAGCCGCCGAAGTGGTGGTGGAAGTGGAGGATATATGCGACTTGGCTCTGGTAGCTTTAGCCCACCTTCAAATACACCTCAAACAGAAGAACATGTTGCTCCAAGCCACACACGTACTGGTAGTAGTCCAGCAATGATGCAGAATACAGCACCTTCTGGATCAGATAGCATGGGAAGAGTCTCCTCTGTTCAGAGAAACAAAGCAGATCGCACTAACACTTATCCCAAGTTGCCCGATCGTTTTCGAGTCCAAAATTCTGACTCAGGGGGTCATCCTACCTCACCAGGGGCTGCACCTCAAGCAACAGAAGAAGAAGTAATTTTTTTCTGACCTCTCTGCTCAGAAAACTTATATGCAGCTTGTCTCGATTTATCATCTGAAACTCAGAAAATTGTGTTCAACTTTTTCTTTTGAATATACTGGGGAAATTTTTTTTCCAATTAAAATTTTAAAAGTAAGTTTTATTATTGATTAGACAATATGTATTAGTATTCTTTCTCTCTTTTGTTTCAACTATTGTTGAATTTATTTTTACAAACCTTTTGAATATTTTTGCAAAATGGAGCTCTGTCGTCGACTTGTATATATAAGTATAGAATTCATCTTGTATGTAGTTTACAAGATGAACATGTCATCCCTGAATATTTTATTCTTATTCACATATTGAATTGTAATCTTGTCGTTTTTGTGGATTTAATGTGTTTGTAGAGCTAGACTGTACAGTTGTGAACTGCCTTCTATTATATAGTGTATAATAATTAATTTATTACATATTGTCTTCCTCCTGACCTGGTGGGTTGTTGAAGTAGAGAACATGAATTTTTTTAATCATGGTGACAATATAATTATCACAGGTACAAACTGTGAAAGATGTATTTGTTAAAATCCTTTTGCATAATTGTAACAAGATGTACTTTTTTTATGTTTGACAGGGAATTGTTATTGTTATGATGGGGTTGGTTCATGTTACATGTTGTGAATGAAAAATGTGTGGTTGTGACTTGTTATTCTACCAATGGCCTACCATAAATGTCTTTCCATTTCTGTAGTTGAGAAGTATTTTTGTAAGATTTCTAATTGTTCTTTGAATGGTGTAATTTTATTCTCTGCAGTCCACGTTGACCTGATATTGATCTTTCTTGTATATTAAAAAATTAATGAATTGATATTATTTTATCTCTAAATTTTACATAAGGAATGTATATTTTTTATGTTTATTGAAATAACTTTTCTTGCCGTGATGTTTTCTTAACATTCCTTTTGTAGCATTCCTTTGACTAATTATCATGAAACTTCAAGAAAAAAATAAATTATGAATTTTTAAATTCTTGCTTTTGAAAGCATATATTACTATGCGTCTTGCATGAAAATGAACGCTTTTATTGTTTACTTCTACCTTACTTTATATACATTTTATTTTTCATTGCATTTTTTTGAATGAGCATTCCAGTACTAGTTCTCTTTAACTTGTCTTCTCATCTTAAAGAATCTACCTAGAAAGTGAATTATGCTTTAACCTTTTAACCCAAACCAAATTTTGGTTTTAAAGGTTAAATTTTTTTTTATTTAATATTTTTCTTAAAGTGCTTATTAGGTGTAAGATTAATTTCATTTGTGTATCATTAATTGATTGAAACAATTAAAGAATTTGTTTGAAAAATGTACTTACAAGACTTGTGAAAGAGAACTCTTGTTTTGACTCTTATGTACAATGTGATCTTATAAATTGAATAAAGTATTCAAAGAAAAACATCTTTCTTGATTTTCCCTGAGGGGATCAATGAGTGAAATAACCGAGAGCCTTGATGATGCTTAGCACTATTGGACTGCTGTAGGGAGAATTCTGGTAAACTGAAATGCCTCAGTAGGGCTCATTAAACTTATCACACTTTCCACTAGTTTTTATTATTGAAGAGCTCGAAGTTCTTGTAGCTCAGGCTTGTGTGCAACAGTGCTTTAGTGCAACCAAGTCGGGAACAAAGCGAACACTGGGATTCTGGAACAAGAAGCAAGCAAATTTAGAAAATCTGCAGTAGATTCTTTTAGTGTTCACTTTTGGTGTGTATTCTCCTGGAATTGAATGCAATCCCTGAGGTTTTGATGCAGCAGTGGTGCAAATTGTCAGATTTCTTTTGTAGGGGACATTTAAAATTCGTGCAGGAGGGAGGGGGAACAACAAATAGGTAAGTGCAAAGATGATGATAATCTCTTACACAATACAGTTTGAATATATCATAAGAATACTCTTGGAAAGCTTTTTCTTTTTCAATTTCTTGGATTCAGATATTTCAAAGTCTGGAAATCATGAAGTATGCACTAGATATCGACAACTCGAACATGAAGTATGCACTAGATATGCCCCAAGCAGGGATAAATTAATACTTTTCTTTGCAGGGAACATGGAAGGCTCTAGAGGAAGACAATACCCAACTTTCCCTGTGTCAATTCGCATCCTTATGTTTAATGTAAAATTCATTACTGTGTATAGAAATAGTGTAACCTTGATGTTCAATTCCCCAGATTTGATACTTTACATACTTTTAAGACATCGTCAGTCAGGGCCTCTCATAGGATTAACAAAGGACTAGGACTAGACAAACATTTATGATTCCCCCCCTCCTAAACTTTCACAGCCCATAGGACTTTTTTATGGCAGATATTGATTTGAACTTAAAGAACACACACGCATACAATTGAATAAAGAATAAAAGTATAGAGAAAGAATTTTTTTCCACAGGCTCCCTGACATTTGCCACGATTTCCTGTATCAAGGCATGACAACAGTCACAGTCTGGATGTAAATGATTCAGTGTGCTGGCACACAAAAGCTCACCAATGCACCATTTTTACCTCCTCAATATAATTACTTCCTCTTTTTTTTTTTTCCCCTCAAAAAATTCCAAAAGGCTTTGAGTAAGCAGATTTTGAAACATCTGATTTTCCCTTGTAAACAAGGAAAATGAACACAACCTTTAATTTTGCTTGTAGGCTCAACAAAAATTGTTTAATTCTACCAAAACCAATGTTGTGTGAGGTAGGTATCATTATCAAGTAGAAATAGGAGGAATGTTACAAGACAAACTTGGTGTCTAATTAAATACAAGGCTGTGTTCATGCTATGCAGTTTTGTTCGGATGGTTGCTTCTGCAGCCTCTGCAGAAGCCAGCTCAGAGAAGGTCAAAAGGACCTAGCATACAAAAGAGTTATTTCTCACCAATTCTGTAAGATTTTTGGAGGTATTGAATTTGAATTTTCAATTTGCCACCTTCAGAAATGTTGGATTTACAGAAAACAGCAAAAGCCCTAAACATTTCAAACAATTTTTAGTGCTTTACTTACACCTCAAAACCTCCCTGACACTCAAAACTTTTTGAAATTATTTGAGCAAAAATGAAAGAAAGAAAGGGAGAGAAAAAAAGAATAGAAAAAACAGGCATTGGAACAGTGTTTTGAAAAATTTGTGTATTTTTTTTTCTTTTTTCTTAGTTTGTCACAATTTCTCTGGAAACTATGCACAACGAAACCGTATTTTCAAAAACATTATTTAAATTTTTGAGTATCAAAAAGATAATTAAGGTTTTGACTACCAAGAAACAGCATTGTCAAAAATTAAAACAAAATTTTCTCAAAAACTGCTTACATTTTTATCTTGAAATTTTCTATATCAAAAAAGGATTTTTTGTTTCCTGATATTCTGAAAGCCTTAATTCTCTATGATCATCTAATACTCTATGATGAAATGTTATTGGGTGTTAAAATAACAAAAAATTGTTTTGAAATATTACCATATGTATTGGAGATATACTCTTTGGGGTTTACTACAATTGGGTTTATTACAATATGTATTTGTAGGGTATGTTAATTTTAATTTTGTGTAATCTTTTCAATAAAGCACAAAGGTTTTGAGATATAAATCAAACATTAATGAAGTACAAAATGTTTACTAATGAAGCTGACTTATTTTTTCACAGAGGTGAATTTAAAATTCAAAATATTATTTAAAAATCCCATTTTGATGAACAGATTTAATTTTAAAATATCATCTTCAATAATGAAGTTGTAAGAAGGGATCAAAAAAAATTTTTACTTTTGCAATTTTCGAAAATTCAAAAGTTTTACAGAGAAACAACAACAAAACATTGCACAATTTTTATAGGCGAACTCCCAGGTACTCTACCCAGCAGTTAGTTATTCTGAGAATTTCAAACTACCACGTCCCGGCGTTCTCTATATTGTATTGTCAACATTATGGAGCAAATATTCAATGCTTAAGTCACCCCTACTCTGTATTCAATTGTGTACCCTATTCTGTATTCAAAAAATAATAAATATTCTTTGCCAATTTTCAACAATCATTTGTAAATTGTCTTGTTTACTTGACGTTGCCATGGTAATCGTCCTCTAAAATTCATTCTTGACCTAGGCCGCCGAAGCTCACCTTTGTGGCGTATAAATGCTCTGCCAAACACGTGTTTTGAAGTGACGATACGAAAAAGGAGTTCAATCGAAAAATCGCCGATTTTCCCCCGCAGCAATACAATATACTCCCTATACTGCGTCAACAGTACGCAAAAAGAAATTTAAAAAAAATCTCGTAAATATTGCAGCTGTAGGAAGATTCCGAACATATTTTGAACTTTTGCAATTTTCGAAGATTCAGATCAACGAAAATGTGACCTGCGTCTTTTTTTAGCATCATTTGTTTTATCAGAAAACAACAAAATCTTGAAGAAATTCTTGAGAAAATGGTGAGGGTTCTGGTAAAGTTTCACCAAAAATCAAAATATCCGCTTCAAATTCAAGGGGTCTTGAGTTCGGTCAGATCGATCGGATACATAAATTTGGTAGAAAATTGCGCGAACGGTTTAAGAGCTAGCGATGATCAGATGGACAGAGGCGTTTTGTTGTAAATCAAATTTTCGGTATCAAGGACGCTTAAAACTTGGATTCTGACTGCCCAAGTTTTCGAGGAAATAATCTACATAGAAACAAGAATCATCCACTTGTTCGAAATCAAGTGCTCCCAATTCTAGTTTTTCTGTCGAAAAATCGCCGTACTTTGCCGAAGCATTACGAAAAAAACTTTATATACTAGATAGTAAGTAGTATATGTACATGACAAGACAGTAAAAATATTGATTTTGTATAAAAGAAACATATGCTTCTATTAGTAAAGAAACTGAATGGTAGAAAATATTGTGATGAAAAAGTTGTTGTTCAGAGGTCCTTGAAACAGTTTTGGTAATTTTGTTTGGGATTAAATAATGTACACAATGATATTTATGACTAATATACAGATTTCTGGCTTAAAACTTTTTATCAGTTACAAATTACACATTATGTTAATTCCTAAATTCACAAATATTTTTAGGGCTACATTTTCACATATCTTTTCACTGACCATTTTTATTTTAACACAATCAAGAACATTTGACTTCCATGTATCATGGGGTAAGGAAAAATGAAAGAAATTAAAAATTGACTTTAATTAAATATGTTTGATAATAGTTTTACTACAGAATTTATTCAGCATTTTCCATAGTGATAGATGTGAAGTTTTTAAAGAATGCCTTGATTTCTAGCAATTACTAAGACAAACACCAATCATCACTACTGACGATTACTGTATGTGAAATATTAAATTCATTTTTATTTTTTATTTTTGTCCAAAAACAGTAGAAACTACAGAACACTGAAGGTAGAAACTGTATGTGACGTATGGGGAAGAAGTATAATTTTTCATGTTTTCTTGAGCTCTGGAATCTTTTTCCCTCCCTTTTACTAAAAATAATTAAATGATGAATCTATCAAGCAAGGTTATGAACGAGAGAAAACTTATGTGAATCGGTACATGAACTACAGATTTGATTTTATAGTTTTGCGAATAAAATAGCAATCCACTTCTACCACAAATAGTAAAAGGAGAGTTCAGCAAAACGTGTAAAGCCTAGTGAAGCTATATTGAAAAGTTCTTGTTCCTTAGGAATATCAGTTCATTAGGAATACTTATTCATTCATTATATACAATATTCCAAGAACAGAAGAATTATTTCTTTTGTGACTAATTCAATGTAGTCTAAATTATTTTAATTTATTTTTGGTGAAACTTCTAAAACCACAATTAAAACATTCTCTTTCAGTCATTGATTCTGATTCTATAGTATTATGCTTTATTTGTAAACTGAAGCAATATTTATTATCAGAAATATTAAAACTGCATATTAATGGAAAGAAAACATTTGTGAACCATACTTAATTAAAACGTTTTTTATTGGACTACAATTAGATCTTTAAAAACAAAATGCTCCATCATAAGTATTATTAAGTACTATCACACGTCTAGAGAGAGGATTAATAATTAAATATACAAAATTTTGTATGTTGTCTGGATTAGGAGGAAAAATTGCCATGCTATTCTGATCGTTTACCACAATTTTGAGTACCACAGAACTAACAAATATCATTTCTGTTTCTGCTTCTTTCTGAACACTGCAAATAATATTACATTGAAATTAGTGATTAGTGAGAAATTACAAGTTTTATAAAATCAATTATAAAAATTAATTAGAAGCATTCAGACCTTATGAGATCTTTGTACATAGCACGAGTGACTTGCAAATATGGATTTAAATTATCTTCGTATTGGCACCATTGTCCTCCAAGGCATAGGTGAGCAAAAAGTTTGAATAAAAATTGCTTGCGTTCATCTTCTGAATATAAGTTATATTCTTCACTGTCATCATCCAAGAGCATCTAAAGAGTATTATAGTAATTAAAAGAATAAAAAAAAAATAATATCTGCTTTATGAAACAATAATGTTTACCTTACGCAATTTGTCTGATACAAAAAAATCATCTATTTTTATATCCAAACACTTCCTAATGTATCCGTCAGACATAGTGATTCCATTGTTGGGGTCTTTCAATCGATCAAAAAATCTCATAGATGTAACTGAGCACAATAATTGTTCATAATCAATATCTCCACAAGATTCTCCTGCAAAATAACAATAGTAGCAATTTATTCAGAGAAGTTCAAAATAAAATTCATCTCAAAACTGATAAGCTATGATTTCATTTTACCATCTGCATCTTTTCCTGAAAGGAGAGTGTTTACAACTGAAGGATCACTGAAGAATGCATAAACAAATTCTTTCAGTTTGTAAGATTGAAATGGTTCATTGAAGGCAAAAGTGTTAATCTTGAGATTACCTTTCAACGACCTGCAAGAAAGGATATTTGAACATTTTACAAAATATTTTAGAATCATAATGTTATGTCCTGAATCAATTTTGTAAACAATTAAAATGTGAAGTTCAAATGGTAAAATTATTAAAAGCTACTCATAGTGATATTCTGTAAAGTTAATTGTGATGTTGCTTTGAGAGGTAAAACAGCCACATTTCCCATCAAAAACATTGTGAGATGTAATGTGTTTAACTTAAGTGGATTTTCAGTCTTCTATCTTATTCAAAAGCAAAGTAATTCAATCTTGATTTGTGGTCTAAAAACTTAGCTCTCAAATATGGAACAGTTAAAGAGTTTCTAAGTGAAACTTAAATAAAAATTCGTCGTTTACGTACCATTTAGCGAGATATTCTTTGATTATCTTGTCAAGAAAAAAACTGTACGTTTTGTTCTCAACATAAACAAATGTATATTTGCTACCTTCCATTTTTTATTAGCCAGGAAAAAAAATAATATATTTTGCGTTGCACATTATAAATATTTGCATTTGCTATGCCTACAATTCAACTTATTCGTTTCTTTTGGGCATCACATTAAAAGTACTGAAGTTGTCGATTAAAGTAGACAGCGACGAAGATTGGCATACGTTGCTTTGCTCTCGAAATTATTTTACGCTACCACACGATGCTCTGTTATTTATTAATTAAAAATCATCTTTTAGATAGGGAAAATAAATAATTATTTCTATAGAGTATCTCCTCCGTATCCTATCCTTCTCCACCCTGCCTTACTCTGTCCCACCCTAGCTTGCTGGTAGACACATTTACTACGTCTATGTACCCGTGACTATGATCTATCCCGCTTTCTCGCCAGCCCGCCCCGCCTTACGCATTGTTGCGTACTCTCGGCCTGAGTCCTTGAAAAAGAAATGAATTGGGCCCGCTAAGAGGGCTTTTTTATTTTTTTATTATTTATTCTCTATCAGTTCAAACCGGTAGCGGTAGCTCAGTGCATCAACTGATGTCACTGCAGCGCTTCTATCCGGGAGGTCCTTGGTTCGAGTCCTGATGGCGGCAGGATTTTCGACACTAGCTTTTCAGCTAGGTCGAATTCAGTCGCTGTCTGGAGGAGAATTCTTGTGGCCGGCTGCTCTGATCGGTAGTTTTCCGTGGTTTCTCCGATCATCAGGCGAATGCCGGAGCAGTACCCTACCAAACGGGCTACGGACCGCGCGAGATCTGTCCTTCCTCTTCCTTGTCCTATCCTCCTCTTACACACACACTTACACTAACATGTACCACACTACCACATATTCCGGGAGGCCGGTCGGGAGCTTACAGCTAGTCTCAGCTGGGGCGTTGCCCCGGTGGGGGGAGAGTTCTGGTTAGGGGGAAACCCCACTAACCGACGGTAGGTCGGTGCCGGATCTCGCCATTCAGCGGGGGAAGAACACCGCCATCTCCCGAAAAAACATGCACTACACTAACGGGACTAATGACCGAAGCAGTTGACGTGCCCGGAAACACGAAAAAATCAATATATCAGTTCAACAATACATGTTTTTCAGAGAAGTTAATTTTTGCCAGATCATTAACATTTGGCTATTAACATAACTACGGGTTCCCATTGGGTAACTAAGAAATTAAGTTTTAATGGACAGATAACAGATTATTTTATGAGTTTTGGTATAAGTTATTTTAAATTTAATCTATTTACACAATATTCAATGATGATAATGATGATGATTAATTGGGTTTAAAGGGCGCTTCAACTACTAAGGTCATTGGCGCCCATGTCAAAGTATTTCTAAAAAAAATCAATTAATGTTTGTTAAAAGGGTTGCTGGTGCAACTTTCCAGCTAATTTAAAAGCTCATATATACCCTAAAAGTAAACCATCCATTACGCATAAAAAATTCAGGTAAACAAGATAAATTTTAAAAACAGATCTGGGGCAGAGAAAATATTTATTTATGTCAGATAAAATTATATATTCCGCGTTCTCTCAAAAGACAAAAAAAGCTTTGAGAGCGCGGAATCGTCATCTCCGAGCACCTCTCGTAGAGAGTTGCCCAGACCATGTCTTCGTCGACTGCCAACAAATTTCAAACACTGCAGGAGGACGTGTTCCACAGAAAGATCCGCCCTGCATCTATCACAGGTAGGAGGAGACTCGCCTCGAAGGAGGAAACTGTGAGAAAAGTGGCAGTGTCCGATACGAAGACGGGTTAAAATAACTTCCTCGCGCCTAGAAGGTCTGGACGAGGAACACCAAGAATTAACAGAGTCCTTTATTGCATTTAGTTTATAGGTGCTATTGTGCCACTCTGTTTGCCACGCTCTCAAGATGGATCGTTTTAAGGAAGCTTTAACATCAGACGATGGTACGAAAGGAATGTCAACACGAGTACTCTCCGTCGCCGATTTCGCCGCCGATCAGCCATCTCGTTTCCCACGATTCCCACATGGCCTGGGACCCAACTTAGTACCAGGTCATAGTGGTGAGACAAAAGGCGATGGATGAGGTTTTGAACTGATTGCGTCAGGTAGTCTGATGAAGAACGGGAGACAGCTTGTAGTGAGCTGAGAGAATCAGAACAGAGAACTACTCGGCGCAAACTCGCTGACTCGATGTATTTTAGGGCTTCAAGAATTGCATACATTTCAGCAGTGAAGATACTGCACTGAGAATGTAGTCGATATGATTTGGTGGCTCTGATACAGTAAAAACTACATGCCACTGTGCCGTTGCACGATGAACCATCTGTGTATAAGAATACATGATCTGGATAGGCTATCCTCATGTCCTGAAAATGCATCTGGTAAACAAGAGGGCTAGTCGTTTGTTTGGGAAGCTTGGATAGTCTGAGATCAATATTCGGACGGAGGAGTTTCCAAGGGGGAATGGGGTGACTTGGGGGTTTTACAGGGGTGGGAAGATCAACCTTAAGGTCACGCAAAAGATTTCGCAATCGAATACCTGGAGGGTGAGGCAGCGATGTTCGAAGAATATAGGACGTTTCATACTTAGGATGGATAATTATTTGGCGACAAGGATGATTAGGAAGTCCTGATACTTTAGCACCGTAAGATGCTAATAAGATCGCGCCTTCTTTTTAAGGAGGGCTCACCGGCCTCGGCTAGAAGGCACTCAATTCGGCTGGTGCGATACGCACCAGTTGACAGACGGATACCAGCGTGGTGAATACTATTGATGGGCCGCAGCTGCCGAGGTGCCGAGCCATACACTTCACTACCGTAATCCAAAACTGAGCGGATGAGTGACCTATATAACCGCAGTAGGGTAGTGCGGTCGGCACCCCATGATGTACCTTTCAGCATTCGAAGAAGATTAAGGGGAGAGACACATCTGGTTTGTAATCCACGGATATGAGCACGCCACGTTAGGGACTTGTCAAATGTAAGCCCCAGGAACTTAGCAGATTCAGCGAATGGAAGCTGACTTCCTCCCAAGTAAAGAACTGGGTTGCTATGCAAATGGAATATCCTACAAAAATGCAAACAGGTATATTTAGTAGCAGAGAAATTGAAGCCGTTGACGTGCTCCATTCGTGGAGCTTGTTAAGCACCATTTGGAGTTGCCTCTGTATCACACTGATGCTGCTGGATGAACAGAAGATGGCAAAGTCGTCCACAAACAACGACGCCTTTACAGGTTCTCGCACGGTCGACGCTATACCATTGATGGCGATGGCAAACAAAGTGACACTCAGGACTGATCCTTGGGGGATACCATTTTCAAGAGGGTTACTACGAGAAAGCCTATCACCCACACGAACACGGAAGGATGTGTTCGAAAGGAAGCTTTGAAGGAATAGAGGAAGCTTCCCCCTAAATCCCCAAGAGTGCAGGGTTTGCAGAATGCCATGCCTCCAGGTGGTGTCGTAGGCCTTTTCTATGTCGAATAATATGGCCACAAGATGTTGCCTCAAGACGAACGATGTACAAACAGCTGTTGCCAACGAAGCGAGGTGGTCCAAGGTTGAACGGTTTCTTCTAAACCCGCTTTGGATTGGCGTCAATGGATTTTTATATTCCAAGGTCCAGACCAGACGCTGATTCACCATGCGTTCCAGAACTTTGCATACGCAGCTTGTGAGAGAGATAGGTCGATAACTTGATGGTAGTGATCGGTCTTTGCCTTCTTTGGGAACTGGGACGATGATGGCTTCTCGCCAAAAGGTAGGAATGGTGTGCTCTTCCCAAATACGGTTAAAGAGTCGGAGAAGAAATTGCATGGCCATTTCGGGAAGATGTTGCAGCATTAAGTTGTGAATTTGGTCTGGACCTGGTGTGGTTCTTTTTGCAAGCATTAGAGCAGAACTCATTTCAAACATAGAGAAATGGGTATTATAGTCCTCATGTGCTCTGCTAGAAAAATCCAAGGCGCGGTTTTCCATTCTTTCTTTGAGAAGGATGAAGTTTGGAGCATAGTTTGCCGAACTCGACATGTTTTCATAATGAGTGGCAAGTACCTCTGCAATGGCGTCTCGAGCTGTGATAACCTGACCATTTTTTTGAAGACCTGGCACAGAGTTTGGGGAAGGATATCCTTTGATTTGACGCACCTTCCTCCATACCAGACGTGGTGGCGTTTGGCAATTCAAATAGGAGACGTATGACCTCCATGATGCATTTTACTTTTAAAATGGTTCTCTCGCCTTTGCTCTGCACCTTTGTAGTCGATTAAGTTATCCGCGGTTGATAGGTTTTAATCTCGCCAAAGCTTTCTTACGAGCACTAACAGCCCTTGAGCAATCCGGAGTTCCACCACGGGACGAAAGGGTGTCGCGATTTACCAGTCGACTTGGGGATTGCAATTTCCGCAGCTCGTAATACAGCTTTGTTAAAATGTGCTGTCCCACACTGACAAACTCCTCCTCCGATACACTGACGTTCGCTTGGAATGTCGGCCAGTCAGCACGTCCGACACACCATTGAGGGGGGCGTGCCAACCCACGGGCTAGCCCATCAATGTGGACGATAATGGGGTAATGGTCGCTTTCGTACAGGTCATCTAGGATGGACCATTGCAGAACGGTTGCAAGAGAAGGGCTGCAGAGTGCTAGATCGATGCACGTGCTTGAGTTTGTGGCGACGGCAAAGTGAGTTGGTTCACCGGAATTCAGAATAACCAGGTTCGCTGAGTCTATAACCGACTCTAATACACTACCTCTCGGGCAAGTGCGGGAAGAGCCCCAGAGAGGACTGTGGTCATTTACATCCCCGACTATCACAAACGGAGAGGGCAGTTGGTTGATCAGACCCAAAAGTTCATGAGCAGATACACTCAGTCCTGGGGGGATGTAGATATTGCAAACAGTGAGTGTGAGGGATGGAAGGTGCACCTGCACACACACTGCTTGGAAGTCTGTCTGAAGAGGTACCTCTGAAGACAGCAGCGAATCGTGAACCAATGAAGCGACTCCGCCATGAGCACGGAGGCCATCATCCACATCGAACCTGTAGGGGGGAAAACCACGAAGAGACAGGGGACGGCTCGGAGTAAGATGAGTCTCTTGAGACAGATTACAAGACTATTGTGACGGGACAACAACAGCTTGAGATCGTCCCGCCGCGAGGAGTAACCATTTACGTTCCATGACATAAGAGCCATGGAGAATAATTAAGTTTTTTTCCTCCGGCGTTGGGAGCCGGATGCTCGGGATTCCGCCCCAACGGGAGTTTCATCCGAGGACGAAACCTCCTTGACATTGCCAGAGGGGCTGGGTGCTCGCTCAGTGCGAGTTTCGTTAGGTGTGGTTGTCTTTTGTTTCCTATTGACCGGGTCTGAAGTAGGTGTTTGTCTATCAACTTCCATTGAAACATTAGAAAGAGGTTTGATCTTCTGCGAAGGCTGAGCTCTTTTTTCAATTGTCTTGTATTTAGTCGGGATAATCACTCTCCCACCCTGCAGAGGTGAGGTATCCACAGGGAGGTCCATTGGAGACACCTGACAAGCGAAACTCACAACTTGGGGGATAGCTCGTTCCGTTTGACAACCCGCTGCTACCCCCGGAGTCCTAACCTTTACAGCGGCGGAGAAGGAGCGAGACAGATCAACGGGGTTCCTTGATAGGTACCGACGTTTGGCCTCGGGAAATGACACTTTCTCAGCAGCTCGGATCTTCTGTATTGCCCTATCTCTCAAAAAGGTTGGACATTGCTTGTGATTGGCCGGATGGTCACCTTCGCAGTTAACACAATGCGGTGCAATGGCGCAGGGTTCAGATTCGTGCGTAGATCTCCCGCACTTACCACACACGGGGGTGTCTGCCATGCACCGCTGCTGTGTGTGGCCAAACCTCTGGCACTTGAAGCACCTCAAATGGTTAGGGACGTACTGTCGGACGCGGAGGTTATAAGAACCGCACGAGATCTTCTCAGGGAGAGTAGGAATATTAAAGGTCAAGATAAGAGTGGAAGTGGGGATTTCTCGCCCATGCTCCCTCCTCTTGATTCTACACACATCAGTCACGCCTTGGTCTTTAAAAAACGAAACTAGTTCTTCCTCACTCTCCGTTGAAAAGTCTTCGTGGTTGACCACTCCCTTACAGAGGTTTAGTGTAGGGTGTGTGGTCACATCCACCTGGAGGCCGGCAATTTGCTTAGTGTTCATAATCTTCACCACCTGGTCATCTGTACGTGCTTCAAAGAGAATGGTACCTTTCGTTTGTCACACTACAGCTTGCAGCTTTCCAAATGTTTCCTCTATGGCGCGCGCCAAACGAACAGCACTGACACATTTGAATGTTTTCCTTCCTCGGCGCATGCCATGAGGAGGGAATCTAGGCTTCTTCGGTCGGTCTTCGTCTTTTAAAAAGAAACTATTTAAATCAATAGTTCTCTCTGGACATCGCCTCTTCCTTGCGGAAGAGGGCGAGGGTGAAGGTTTAGTATCCATGAAGATGGATATTGAGTTCATCCCCGTGGTCCCCACCCACCACGGAGCCCAACAAGGGGACACTCCATCGGAGTGCCAGGGTTGCCACGGAGATATAGTGGGGGAATAGCACAGCGCTGCACCACCGTGTATCCCCCCGCTCACCCTGGAGTTCAGTACAAGACGAGTCCAAGCCGGTTGATCGGGAGTGGGTTAGCTCCTGACCGCCCGTCTAGAAGAGTCCGTAGCCAAAGCAAGTGTATTGAGACCTACAAGGAATGTTCCCCAAAAATACGTAAGAGCACGTATCCCTAGATACCAAGAAAGAAGTAGCACGAGGAGAGTAATTGGGAAACAGACAGGAACCTCAACCGCCAGGACATACATTCCCTCCGACACGGGTCGCCATGCACGGCAAACACATGGGTGGGCGATCAGCATACAGGGGCCAGTGAAATAGAAGGAGAAGAAAAGAGAAAGGATGTAATAAAGGAACGAGAATGATATATGGGGAGAAGAAAAAATGTCTGGTGAAAGAAAAGAATACTTGAGAGCCCTCTCTGCATCCCCCCGTCAGGACGTGGACCAACCCACCTCGACGGGACAATATTCAATTATGGGGGTGAAATCAGTCTTTTGGAAATTTTGATTTTATTTGGAGACCTAACTCTCCGATTTGACCTAAATTGAAATATTTGGCACAAGTTGCAGATGCTAAGAGCGCTTCTGTCGCGAAAAAAAACAAGGCCCCCATTGTTGTGGAAACGTGCGTACCTCGTGAACATTGTCGTGTCTAATAGGAGCGAGTTAGTTGTTTAGAATAGCAATATATTCTTGTCGGTGCATGCATTATTTCACTGTATGAAAATGTAGGTGAAATAAAATGGTTAAGTTGGGCTCGAACAAATTCAGTGTTCGTCGGCCCGGTGGCCGAGATCGCTAAGGCAGTAGTGTCGTAGATCTCGGACCGGAGGGTCGCGGGTTCGAGTCCCGCCTCGGTCATGGTTGTATTTGTGTTCGTCCTTTCACCCCTTATCTCCACCATATCGTTTCATTCACATAATTACCATACCGTTAAGGGCAATAGTGGTCACTAATGACCTAAGATGTTGATGCGACCTTAAATAACCAATTAAAAAAAAATTCAGTGTTCATGTTCACACCGTTTGACTCTTTAGAAGGAAACATTACGAGGACGATATGCACTAAACAATGCGTTTATCCTCATGAAACAATATTCCGCCACTAATGCGCTCTTTAGAGTTTGGCGTTTCGCGGGTTTCTGAAATAAACTATTCAATTACTGAAAGTCTAATTGCGCTATCATAATGAATTTAGTAGAAAATTCTATGAGCTTTTAGGAATGTTTTCAAGAGAATGTGTATATGAGTCTGACATATTAGTCGCATACACACATACCACAGAGTGAGCTATGAAGTGAACATGCAAAAGAAAAGATAAAAATATGGAATATGCAAAGTTAAAAAATAAAAATATGTTTACAAAATTATCCAGAGCTTCAAAACGATGGGAAAGTAGTGTTTTGCAGACCTTGCAACAAGAGAGAGGGTGGAGATGAAATCAAAAGTCGATGAACCTTTCCAGACCAGTAAGTTAAATTAATTTTCTTTTAACATATTACACGTAGATGGGAAGCATTTTTCTCTCCCCCTATCTTAAGACGTTTTTTTAAAAATTATATAGGTCATAAGAAGCCCATTGAGATTTAAATATACCTGTATTTGAGAATAGTAATTTACTACATACAGCAAGAAAAAGCCATTTTTTCGGTATCAAGTCCCACAAAACGAGTGTTTCTGAGGAAAATTCGGCACTTTGTCTTGGAGCATTACAATACCTTTTACTACATATTTACTACCTACTATGAGAAAGTAAAAGAAAAAAGAAAAAAGAACTTTTGATATCCGGAATTCCAAAATATGTATTTTCATCAAAATTACAGGGTTGACTTTCAAGAGCATTAAAAAGGCTAAATGTACCGACACTAGTTCCATTTGTTGCCACCACGTGGCAGCACCAAAATAAGCCAAAATTTACTAGACCGATAACGTCTGAACAAATTGTCCGATTTTCGATCTGTAAACGGCATTGGACTCCTTTTTAAAATAGAATTCACGCTATGATGCCGATTTTTCAAAAAAGATTTACAAAAAATTTGAAAACGTTTTCACATAGTTCCGGGAAGAAATTAAAAAATATGGGCTTATAGCGCGATGACGACGTGCTTCCTGAATCCAACACCGTGTCAGTCATGCAAATCGGATGAATAGAAGCGTCGTAAAGTGAAATTTTGGAAAAAATACCTGACCCCCCTTCCCGCTTCACGCAGTTGTGTCACCCGACCCATTTGGGGGCTCCCTCGACGCGGCCGAACGGCCAAACCCGGCGGCCTGCGGCCCGGGAGGAGGCCGTGCTCTCAGGCAGGCAAGCCGGGCAGTCGGTTTATGGTTTCGTCCTTTTCAATCTCAATATATTTTTCTCCACTTATCAAACTAGTGATGCTGTAACACAACCAAACGGTCTCGTATCATCTGTAATAGTCGTATAAAACTATATATCTTGTTCACATATTTCAGTCTTCCTTCGAATACCAGCAAACAATTATTTGAGGCGGTACTCAAAATCCGAATTGGAAACTGACTTCAAAGAGAAAATGGAATTGTGTAGATATCACCAATATTCTATGCCATAACATCTTATTTTACATACATTTTACTTCTAAGATCTTCCGTTATCATTCCTCCACCAGAAAGTATGAGCCGAGATTACGTACGAGCTCTTTTATCTTGCGACTTTTGATCGATTTTTCGACGATATGATTCGATTTTTGATCTCAAAACGGCGTTTGTCTCCTTGATAGACTTCACCTGATGAATCTGTTTTCTTAAGTAAAATCGCGGAAGCTAAATTTTAAAATTGTTTTCTTTGTTGTTAATTTTAAAACTACTTTCCGACAAATTATGTAATCGGGTACCGGAAAACTCTTATTGTCGGGCCCTGGTAAAGTAAAATCCTCTTGCTAAATATTACATTACTTCTTCTAACTCGTGATCTAGCGAAAAAATACATGTGTACTTGATACCTAAAAATCGATTGACGCCAAAACATGTCTGTCCGTTTATGGTCAACGTTAACGCCCAAACCGCTCTGCCAATTTTCTCCAAAATTGATCTTCCCGAATCTACCTGAAAGAACTCGATCCTTTGGGAGTTTCAAACGGATATTTTGATTTTTGAGGGTACTTTACATTAAGCATCAAAATCATTTTCAAAATCTTCTCAAACCGTCACCAAATTATTTGATTAAATTTTGTCCTCGTGTTACGTACAGAACGCAAGAGAAATGTGATTTATGGTGTTTGTTGACATCACTTATTTTTAGAAAATTGCTAACGTGCAATTTTTGGGGGAGTTTTCCTTCAACTATAATAATGATATATTTTTTTCCTTACTGAAATCTGTTCTGACAGATCTGAAAATAAGATCAAGTTTAATTTTTGAAACATTTGAGTAGTTTTCGTGCAATTTGGGGCGAAGTATAGGCAATTAAAACAATTGTAACCTTTTCTCAAAAAGAGCTCCATTTTTTGTTTAAAGACGATACAAAATATGATGGTGGTCTCATTTTCACCCACCCCACCGTATTTTCGAAGATTGCAAAGGTCATGTAAGTTTATTGCAAAACCGCGTAGTTTTAGAGTAATTTAAGAATGAAATTGATGTATATATTTAAAAAATCTCAAAAATCACAACTTTTTTTTCCACGGGTAGAAGGAACGCTTAAAAGAAATACCATTTTCGTTGAACTCTATCAATTTTCGAAAATTTCAATTTAGAAATAATGCCAGAAAGTGTGTGATGTATCATCGCTAGCTTTTATTTGAAATTGTATTGTAAGGATACTTACACAGTGTAATTGTACTAAATTATTTCGAATGAAATTTGATGAATTTCATTTTAACACTTGCTTTCCTCTTCAAAAACGAAAATTAAATATTTCACGGAAAAGAAATTCTTGGATAACACAAGGGATTAGTACATCTTGTAAAAACAAGCGAATTCTTTCTTTCATTTCTAAATGTCATGACGTATCTCAAGATTTCCTTACCTACTTTAAAAAATACAAAACATTGTTACGAAAAGTCATAAGGCAGGCCAAAATCATGAAAAACGATCAGGATATTTTGAACTCAAATAATAAAACAAAAGCAATGTGGAATATAATAAAAAATACTATCAAATCAACTAGAAAACCCGTAGAGAATGTTGTTTTAAAATATAACGATATAAATGTGAACGATCCGGCAACAGTGGCTAGTCTCTTTAACCAATACTTTTCGAGAATTGCTGCCGATCTCACTAAGGGTCTTCAGGCACAAAATTCAAAAACAGACAGTTCACCCAAAATTTTAGACACAATGTTCGTTTCCTAAACTTCTTCCTATGAAAATCTCAAAATAATCGGTAAACTAAAAAATAAATATTCGTCCGGTTTAGATGAATTCCCGGATTCTTTGTTAAAGACTTGTGCGTATGCCATTATACACCCCTTAACTCACATATTTAATGCATCTTTATGCACTGGAACGTTTCCAGATATTTTCAAAACAGCTAAAATTAAGCCGCTCTTCAAAAAAAGGCAACAAAAATGAAATTGAAAATTATCGGCCCATTTCTCTTCTATCAGTCTTTTCAAAAATATTAGAGAGACTTTTTTTACGAATAGAAACCTTTCTCAGTAAACACGACGCTCTTTCAGTTTGCCAACATGGATTTAGAAAATCAAAATCAACGGAAACAGCTATATTTTCTTTTCTTAAAGATGTCGCCTCATCATTGGATCAAAACGAGGCACCTATTGGATAATTTTTACATCTCTCGAAAGCTTTTGACATCATTGATCATGACATTTTACTTTCAAAATTACCTTCATATGGAATCCGTGGTATTGCTCTAGATTGGTTGTTCCTTAAACCTGTTACCTTAAACAACGATCTCAGAGAGTTGAAATACCTTACTGGAATGATGGAACATTACGTACGCACCTTTCCGACTCTTTGCCCGTTGCATGTGGAGTTCCTCAAGGATCGATTTTAGGCCCTATTCTGTTCCTACTTTACGTAAACGATATGCCCTCGACGATTCGAAACTGAAGAACGGTTCTCCTTGCGGATGATACGAACATCCTTTGCAATAAAGAAACAGTAAATAGTACAATATCAGATGTTTCAAATTGGTTCCGAAATAACAAATTAATAGTAAACGAAAAGAAAACGGTTTTAATGCAGTTTTCCATTTCAAATAAACCATTCTGTGCTCCATTGAAAATGAACAGTGTACCATTGACTGATGTTAAGGCAACAAAATTTTTAGGTCTCTCAATTCAGTCAAACCTTAAATGGAACGTCCATTTAAATGAATTGAACACAAAATTAAGTTCATTATGCTACGCGTTAAGAATTCTTGCAAATTCAGTCAGCCTTCATACTGCTCGTTGTGTATACTTCGCGAATGTTCATTCCCGCCTGAGATATGGCATAATATTCTGGGGAAATACATCTTATAGCTCCCAGACTGATTACAAAAAACGAATTGTACGAATAATAACCAAATCCCACCCACGTGATTCATGTAAGCCTCTTCATTAATCTAGGAATTCTACCATTATCGTGTCTTTTTATTTACGAATCAGTGGTTTTTGTAAAAAATGACTTGCTTAAGGGCGGGAATATATTTTCAGAAAATGCCGAAGTCTATTACTATAACACTCGACGTAGAAATCATATATATCAGGTGACAGTATCAACAGCTCATTACAAAAAATTCACATACAATACATGTACATTATTTTACAACACTTTGCCAGATGACATTAAACGATTAAATTCAATAGAAAAGTTTAAATCCCAAGTGAAATCGTTTCTGCTGCATAACTGTTTCTATACAATTAGAGACTATACTGAGCATCACAAGAAAAGTAACATTAATTTTAACAATGATACATAATGCATTATTTACCATTTGGACTGTATAATTGAGTATGAACAACCTGTAACAACTATTGTACTACAGCTTCCGGGTCAATGACCCTCATCTCGATCAGGTTTTTCGTCCATGTTTCCCTGATCCATTGAGCAAATGCTGAGATGGCCCCTTGTTTTGCTTCTGGACATAAATGTAACTTCATTTTCTGTGCACGTCTTCTAGAATTGAGTGGGAAATACAATTTTTCAAATTATCGTTTCCATGTTGTCGCGGCAGGAAGTAATGAGAGCCAAAAATTATTTATCCTTGAAAATAGATTTTATTACATTGCGTTTTTTTTGTTTTTTTCTCCCTTTCAAAATTCAAAATTTATTGCTTATTTATCCTTGAAAATAGATTTTATTACATGGGAGTTTTTTTTGTTTTTCTCCTTTCAAAATTCAAAATTTAAGTAGTATATGACTTAGTGTAGGGATCACAGAATTTTGAAAATGTGCACACAATCCACTTTTCCCCATAGCACGTCATACGCAGTTTTTTAACTGTTTTTTTTACGTAAAATAAATAAAAAAATAAATTTTGAGGATACTTTACACGAAGCCCCCGAGTTTTTTTTAATTTCTCCAATGTGCTCCAAAGTGTTTTTTTATAAATGTATTTTCACATGAGAAATTTAAAGATGTTATTGGTCCGATTATCATTGGTAACAGTTTTCGAAAATTGCAAGAGTTTGAAAGTTTTTGGGCGTCTTCCAACTTCAGCACTGAAGATAGAGATAATTTTTTCAAATAAAATTTGTTCTTCACTATTAGTTCTTTTATCAACAGCATTCACGCTCTTTTTAAATTTTAGTCGTTTTCTTGCAATTTGAGTAAAATATTGGCATTAAAAAATATAAAACTATCTCAAAAACCGCTTCTACTTTTAATTTAAATATCTACTTATATAGTGGGCCTAGAAAATACAGAAATCATACTCTTCACTTAAAATTAAGTGTTATATTTCTAAATTCTCATGAATTTATTTACATTGTGTACATAATGTATGTACACTGTACACAAAAGTAACCTACTTTACATTATATCACACACAAACATACAACTGATTTGTTGGCGTTGCCCAAATTCTTGTGTGTGATCTTCAGTTGCCAGTGTCTGCATTGCTAAATACTTGAGCAAACTATGCGTTGAACACACATGGGAAAAATTACAAATATATTCTGAATTGGATTTAAGACGTACGATTGTCCTTTCTTCAAACATTCCAGTTTTGAACGCTAATGTACGCAATGCGATGCGCCAAATGTAAATATTGAACTAAGCAACGTTTCTTTTCGCGACTTATTCTCTGAAGATTCAAAAACATTGAAGAATTACTTAAGCCGTTTTTGGCAAAACGTACACAAACCATCCGATTCTCGAAACATTATCGTTATTTGTTTTGAAGTTTGAAGTACTGCATTTTTAAACAGAGACTTATTTAGTGTACATATGTTAATATTTAAAAATAGCCTTAGTACTAATTAACCAAACGTACAAACGCGCACGCACAATTTTCATCTCAATGAGCAGATTGCGTCACTTGAGAGAAAATAGAAGCCGCAAGAAAATACAAAATATTTCCATTTGTCTTCTCGCCATATCATTCAATTTTACATGACAATTTTTTTGAAGGTTAGTTAATAACATTTTACATCTGTATTGATCTTCCATGATTCAAAATATACCTTGCCAATTTCAGGGCCAAAACCAAAAGGCAGAAGGTTTTCATTCGTCTACATATGGAACGTGACAAATTTTGTTTCAAAAAAATTCCATTGTATTTAATACGTAGGTAATATTTCTCCAATTTGAATTGAATCCATGTTGTCAGTATCAATAATTTACCGATCACGTGTGCAATTTTGGCAGCCAGTAACAAAGACTATGCCAAGGGCATTAGTGTACAAACGCAACACGACGTACTTGGTAAAGCCCCCAACAAATTAAATATTTTCATTACATTTAACAGGGGATTTTTTTTTTCAAATTGTAAGAAGCAAAATTAATCTATCTTTTGTAGATATTATTAGAAACTGAAATAAATACCTTTGACGTCCAGAGCCGCTCATGATACACTGTTGAACACAAATCGCTGAATATAACTAACCTTCACAAAACCAACGAAACAATGTAATGCAGTTTGATAAACATTCATCATACGATGGGAATATTGAAATGAAGTATGTGCAATTTATCAATATCAATAAAAATTCAACACTAATGTATACGCTCCGCTAAAAAACCTTTTTCATGCAATAATTGCAGGTGCATTAAAAATACTTTTTCAATTAAGTATGTAAACTAGCGTTTCCAGTAGTAGGCATTAATGGCTTAGTGCAAGGCATTGTGGTTTGCAACCCCATTCATAAACATTAGAACGCAGAATTTCGCCCCGCAAACTTACATATTTAAAACGATTCAAAAAATACAAAGAGGATTCCGTGTGTCAACATAATATAGAAAACAGCCATCTGAAAAAATACAAAATGTATTTTAGTTTCAAACCTACGGAATATAGTATTTCTTCCTAAAATCTTCTGTCTCTCTTCGTTTAGTAACCCTTTAATCAAAGATCACAACGCTGCAATTGACTATACGCAGCGTTGCGGAAGCATAGGCTAAAATATTTTTAATGCTACCAGGGTGAGGCTTCCTTCAATTCAACTTCAACATCAACATACGCGACATTAATATAAAATGCTGACCTGTAGCTAGAGGGGATAGCAAAATAGGCGTTAATAATACTGAGTTCATTTACCCTAACAAAAACAATTAAACAGATTCAACAAAACACTTCGAAATTTCCGTAATACAGTAGCCTTGCGGCTTTGGCCGTCCTTGCAAAATTTCGTGCTGCTACTTCATTTCGATGTCGCATTGTGATCTCTAGTGATGAGGTTAATACCAGTAGCATCCGGAATGTTCTGTACATACATTACAAAAAAATATGTACTATTTATGGTTATAAATTCGTGAGTTACATCCAACAATGAGTCATTTTTGAATTTGTAACACGTAAATCAATTTTCCATCTCTTGTCACTATTATACTATGTTAGTCAAATAGATATATTCTTAGCATGTGAAAGTAAACAGGAAATATGGGCGTAGAAAAGATGTTAAGGAAAATTAACAGAAAAATTCTGTAGCAGTTGACCTCAAATTTTACACCTTTAGCATTCACTTCATTGTTCTTCTTTTAAAAATAAAACTTAAAGATTTCATGAATGAAATTTTTGGTTACGACTCGTGGATGGTAAAATTTGTCCCTCCTATAACCTTGTTCCCCTGATCCTGAACGCTGGATACGAACCTGAGCTAATGGAGAAAGAAATGTTAATTTTTTATTATTTGAAGGAACATAATTAAAATCGCCTCCGTCTAATTGTTATATAATAGTTGTTTATGCAATTAGTTTATAATGTTAAGCTTTATTGCATGAGTACATGTTTTGAAACCGATCGACGTTAGGAGCGAGTTTTTCAAATTTGTACGAATGCAATAAAGCAACATTATAAACGAATTGCATACGCTATTATTTTGTATAACAGCATTATAAATTTACAAGAGAATCAAACTTAATTTCGCGAAACAACTTTCTTCTGACGTCTCGGGTGCTTGACATCCAACGCCCTCTGGAAATCAAATTCAAGATGGCATTGTTGACATTCGTGCGAGAAAACGGTGGTCGGCTGTTCCGTCTTCTACCTCCCCACGATTCTCTCGCTACTATTGGCTGAATGTGTGATAACGTCATGTCGCGTTTAATAATGGCGATGCGATAAAATACTGGATTATGCACGATTCGGGGTATCGAAAAGGGTCGTTTATAATGATGGTATACAAATATGCAATTATTACACAACTGCCTACCATTGCGTGACGGTTTGGTAAACATTCATCATACGATGGGAATATTGAAATGAAATATGTGCTATTTATCAATATCAATAAAAATTCAACACTCAAGATTTGAAGTATCGATTTTTAAAATCCTATTTATTTATCGTAAGAAACAGTCACGGAAATATGAACCCACAAACGAAATGGCTTCTCTAAGTCGTAAACATTATGACCTATAATAAAATTAAGGCGCGTCCTACTTTGCTGCAAGGACAAGACCTTCAGCCTCCGCGATTTACCCCATGCTTCGAGTCTACGCAATTCGTAATTTCCATTCCATATTTAAACAACGGTGGTTTCAGTGTTTTCTTCTTCGCTTTCGTTCTCAGATCGCGAAGCGTCGAGATTTGATTCGTGATAGGGGGCAATTCAAGGGAGAATACCCGAATTTTTTAATTGTACCATTTTTTAAATCTACACTTATTACTTGGGTTAATATTACATAATGTGAATAAAAAAGAAATGAAGGCGAATTTGCACATCCTGATTCGTCTTTAGAAAATAGTTGTCGACGTTTTGAAATTTATCTCAAATACACGACGAAGGCTAGACACATCAGGATAGGAGAATGCAGAAAATGCAACGTCAAGGCATACAAACAAGGCAATATCAGGTCTCAGCTGAGAATTTTCACCGCACCTGCAAAGACAGTTAAAAGGAAATTTCCAATTGTGTGTACGCTTTCGGATCAAATAAAAATTCTATTCTCCTGTAAAATATTCACAAATATACCATTCAATTTCATTTGATCTATTACTTCCAGTTTAAATTTCACTAAAAATAAAAATAAAACAAAACCCCTAATAGTGATTTTAGATATAAGTAGAGATCTTATTACAAGAGATTGAAGAATTGAACTTTACCATTAGTACGGGTTTAATAATCAATGAAGTATTGTAATATGACGTTACCATATGAATATTGTAAGTTTTATCTTCCTTGAAAAATCCAATATACATTAAAACAAGATAATTACTACTATAACTGGTTATCGACTTGTGTTTAATCAATTTAGTTTCTAATACCGTAAAAACAACTTTGATTATTCCGTGTATGTTGGAAGTACTGTGATCCATTTGTAATTATTTTCTCTTTCTAGACAAAATAGTTTTTAACATAATCAGAAAACAACTTACATGAAAAAATATATTTAATGTTTGAAGGCCTAATATTTGAAATAAATATGACATGTTCATACTTTTTACTTTCTCATATACATATGTATATACAGAATAATATAAGTACAGAATATAATATAAGTACAGTAATATAAAGTACAGAAGAAGTTATGTAATGCTACAGAAAATCAATTTTCAAATTTCAATAGAAATACACATTTTGGGGACCCCTGATATCGAAAAAGTGTTGTTTTTTTAAAAACATCTGTCCATCCGTCTGTCTGGTGTATGTGAACAACAACTAACACCTAAATTTATGCATACGATTTTTTCCAAACTGAATAAACCCCTGACAATCTGGCCTGAGTGGAAGCTCTGCAATTTTGAAAAACGTTTATTAAATTTTAGGAGTACTTCACCCTTGGGACATTTTCAAACTTTCTTTAAAAATGGCTCCAAATTTTTTCTTTATATTTCTTTTAAGAATAGAGTGATAAACACTTATAAAGATGGCATAGGTCTGATTTTCACTGATAACTCTGAATTTTTGAAAACATGAAAAGTTTGATTTTTTGGCATCTTCCTTCAACTACAAAATTGAAGATGAAGATTTTCCGTAAATTAAAAATTTGTTCTTCTAATTTTTTTTTTCACGCAATATTGCATGCATATGTGCATTTTAAAAAATTACACAAAGATTTTCTCAAAAATGGCTACAAATTTTTCCCTTAAACTTTTGGTAGGGATAGTGCTAAGATGACATAAATATCACATTGCTCCATTCCTTTGTTTTTTAAAAAAATACACAAATTAAATATTTTTGATTTGTCTCTCACGTTGTTACAATTTACACTACCAGTGATCTTTTTAATATTATTGTATTTATGAGTACATGTGCTTTAAATAATGTCATATAAAGTTTCTCGAAAACCCAAAAGTTTTCTGTGGAATTGAGCCAAATTCGCATTTTCACACACGCTCAAACACCTCTTTATCAAAAATGGCTCCAAATTTTTTCTTCAAACTTTCTCAGTGGAGAGTCCTAATTGCACTGGTTAATATGAAAGAAAGTTCATTTTGAGGCATTCTTATGTTTTTTTTCAAAATTACACAAATGTAATTATATTGAAATATCTCTCATATCGTTAATACTTCCAGCAATTTATAAACACTAATGTGAGTTAAAGTGCTTCAAATCACATCTAACAAAGTTCTTTGGAAACTCAAAAATTTTCTGTGAAAAAGAATATTTCGAAGTTACAATAATGCGTAAACGCCATTTTCTTAAAAATGACACCAAATTTTTCAATAAAAATTTGCCATTTATGTTGATGCTTTACTCTTCTTTAATATTCATTAAGTAATATTTTGGTTGTACTATTAGGAAACCCCAAAATTGATAAAATGTGAAAAAAAAAAAAAGTACTTTGGACGGCGACAAAAGTTAGCTGGCTAGAGTGTGTGGCAAGTTGGAAGAGACAGAAGAAAGCCTTTACTTGTTCTCCTATACAGATCCCCCTACACCTCCTATACAGTTCTCCTTGTATTACTTGTTCTCCCTACAGTTCCCCCTACAGTTTAAAAATCACACTGGTCGCCAAATGACCTTGATGTTGAAAAGCGACCTGAAAAAAACAATTTCATTTTGGTTTAGGATTTACAAATTAATTTTTAAAACTTAAAAATTTTCTGTAAAAAGGAGTGAAATTTCACATTTAACAGCTAAATGCCATTTTCTTAACAATTTTTAATGGAATTTTTTCAATGAAAATTGCCATTTAGAACGAGGGTAATTCTCTTCTTTAATATTCTTAAAGTAATATTTTGGTTCTACTATAAGGAAACTGAAAAATTGAGAAAATTATTTAAAAAAATGGACCTTGGGTGGCAAAAGACAGCAGCTAGCCCAGACGAAAGAAAATAGAAAACTAATATGAGAAAGACTGTGTCTTTCTGTAGCAACACTAGTTTTATTTGGACTTCATATGAGCAGCTGAATCTAATATTTAAGGAGTTAATTGACAAAGGCTCTTGAGGTAATTACTTCAAAAATCACTCCATGAAAATGGGTAACATGAAAATTATTCCATATTTTGTGATTGAAAATACTAGAAATAAAGTAGTGCTGATTTATTTATACTGAAAAACCACACACAAAAAACATACTTAAATTGGGTATATTACTTTTTCAGGTGGATTACTTACCTAATGATTCTACAGGATGTTTAAATTTTCTTGAAAATTCTTTGTTGACCAAATGAGAGCAGAGTAGGAGAAAGAATGTAAGAAACAAATTAAACCTAATGAAATTCAAACACAAAAATTGTTTGTTTTACATAACTTTAGGGAATAAAACAATCAATATCAACACATGAAAGAATTTGCCTTTATATACTGTACATGGAAATGATTAAATATTCTTTTATATATATATATATATATTATCTGCATAGCAATTTTCCTTCCATTATAATAAATTTCAAATAATAATCATAACAATAATATTTTTGTTGTGTCTATAAATTATTCATATATATTTTGATTCTGCAAGTAACAGTTCTCTTTATGTGATAATTTATACACAAATAATGCCTGTCACTTTGTGAAGTAATAAAGTATCTTCACCCAAGACTTTCTATATTCTGTTTAGTATCCAAGATGTCTCTGGGTGAGTCATTGAATAAAGACTGACAGAATGCAAGCCCAAAGAAATAAAGATCAATTGTTCTTGCTTATGGCACACACGCTCTATGTCCAAGAATCAAATGAAAGACAAAGCCAATTCTTTTTACTATATGATCACACAGAAGTGTGAAAGCTATTAACACAAGTTTCCTCTTATTAAATCTGGTTAGCTATGTTTGTCAGTGTTAGAATCTAAGAATTAAAGGTCTTTCATGACTAGTGATACAAGTGAGTACCTTGCATGGACATGTTTTCACTCATAAGAATGCATACATACAACATTGATCTAGTAATCTTAGACTAGACCCCCAACTTCATTTATTTTTGTGTTTCAAAAATGATGGTACACAGTGTCTGTTCACATTTCCAAGAGTTGTTCTAGTGTTAACTGCTTCAATCCACAACCCTTCACAAGATTATTACTTCATCCAGTTCAAAACAATTCAGTTAATATAAGTTCTAAATAAATAAACATATACATGGTCAAACATAAGTATTTGATCATTACATTTAGTGAAACTGTAGTGTAGTAAATAAAGATAAAAATAATTACTCTACAAACAATGTTATAATAAGTACACAGGCATGTTATTGTAATGGAAATCATGCTCATCCACATGGCGTATACACAAACAGAACCAATGTTGTCTCTACATCCAAAATTATTCAGTCACAAACTACAGTAAATCTTGGAATGGATAAGACTATATTGCATAAAAGAGCAACCATCAAATAAATGATCAATTAACAAAATTGAAATTTGAACACAATTATCGAAAGGAAAATGAGGAAGAATCATTGAAGTGTCTAGAAGGAAGAGAAGGAGAGAGCTGGAGAAGGAGAAGAAGAAGTAAGAGAAGGAGAAGAGAATGAGAAGGAGAAGAAGAAGAGAAGAGAAGGAGAAGGAGAAGAGAAGGAGAAGGAGAAGAGAAGAGAAGGAGAAGGAGAAGAAGGAAAAGAGAAGAAGAAGAAGAAGAAAGGAGAAGAGAAGAAGGAGCGAGAAGGAGAAGGAGAAGGAGAAGAGAAGCTATAATGAGAAGGAAAGGAGAAGGAGAAGGAGAAGAGAAGGAGAAGGAGAAGAGAAGGAGAAGGAGGAAGGAGAAGAGAAGGAGAAGTGAGAGTAAGGAGAAGGAGCAATGAGAAGGAGAAGGAGAAGGAGAAGGAGAAGGAGAAGAGAAGGAAGGAGAAGGAGAAGGAGAAGGAGAAGGAGGAAGGAGAAGAGAAGGAGAAGGAGAAGGAGAAGAGAAGGAGAGAAGGAGTGAGAAGAGAAGGAGAATGAGAAGAGAAGGAGTAGAGGAAGAGAAGGAGAGAGAAGATATGAGAGAAGGAGAAGGAGAAGGAGGAAGGAGAAGGAGAAGAGAAGGAGAAGGAGAAGGAGAAGAAAGAGAAGAGAAGGAGACAGAATGAGAATAGAAGGAGAAGGAGAAGAGAAGGAGAAGAAATGGAGAAGAGAAGAGAAGGAGAAGGGAGAAGGAGAAGAGAAGGAGAAGGAGAATATGAATGAGAAGAGAAGGAGAAGGAGGAAGGAGAAGGAGAAGGAGAAGGAGAAGGAGAAGGAGAAGGAGAAGGAGAAGGAGAAGAGAATGAGAAGAGAAGGAGAATGATAGCTGAGAAGGAAGAGAATGAGAATGAGAATGAGAATGAGAATGAGAATGAGAATGAGAATGAGAATGAGAATGAGAATGAGAAGGAGAAGGAGAAGGAGGAAGGAGGTTGAGAATGAGGAAGGAGGCTGAGAAGGAGAAGGACAGCTGAGGTGAGATATAGCTGAGAAGGAGAAGGAGAAGGAGGCTGAGAAGGAGAAGGAGAAGAGAAGGAGAAGGGAGAAGGAGAAGGAGAGGAGAAGGAGAAGGAGAAGGAGAAGGAGAAGGAGAAGGAGAGGGAAAGAAAGAAGATGAGGATAGTTACAAAGTGAAATTAATGAAAAATTTGTAAAATGAGGAAGAGAATGAAAATAAAAAAAAATTCTCAGCTTCTGCCTCTGTGTTGTACTACTTTTTAATTTTACTGCTCTGGTCCAAGAGATTTCGTCAAATATGAGAATTTTATTTGCTTTCATTGTGCTATTGGCAAAATACTTATTAATATTTTTGTAGTACCCAAAGGCGTTCTTTACAGAATTTATTGTTTGTTCTGGGTCTTGCAACAATATATTACACATTTTTCTCATTCTTGGTAAAAATCTATTTCCTGTTCACAGTCAATGGATATAACTCAGGATGATAACAAATTATCTCACTCCATCAATGATCATGACTCAGCATAGAGTTATCAAATTTTTGGTTTTTGTAATTAAAATTTAATGAAGGTAATCTGAACATTCTAGAAAAACTTGATAAATCTGAATGATTCATTGATTGTTGATAACATCTTCTACAGACAATTACATGGGCGTAGCCAGGTTTTTCACTAGGGAGGGGCAAATCATAATTTGTAATTATTAAATACTATAAGGTTAATATAAGTGAAGTGAAATTATAAATAATATAATATTACAACTAATAATAAATAAAAATATATATTTAAACAATAATATTAATAAATAATCAATGAAGTTTTATAAGAATAAAATTATATAATTTCACTAGTTTATTATAATGTTATAAACAATATACACGTTTTGTAATGCAATGAAAGCTGCATAAAAACTTACAAAACTAACAAACTGTTAAACTAAAATTAGTTTCGTGGATTTTCTGCAAACTTTAAATATTTTTTTATATATTTCCTTTTCCTAATACAAGTGCCCAGTGAACACTCATTAAACATAAACCATTTAATCGTTCTCCTGTCATTGTTGATCTTAACCAGGATTTTACTCATGAAAGTATGAATGATCGCTCTACAGTACAAGTGGTGCATGGTAGAGCAAGTGAAATGAGTAATGCTTTTTTGTTTCAGGGTAAAAAATTCGGCTTCTTAACTAAATCCATCATTTGATATCTTTACTTGCTGTTTACTCATTTTTTCTCCTCCACATGGAATACCATAATTCGATTTCAGAATCTAACTTTGCAAATCATAAAATCTTGAAAACTGTTTTGTTTTTTTTCTAGTCATCAATTGTCATCTCCATCATATTCTGGGGATGAAGATTCAGTAGTGAAAAAGCAGCTGAATGGTCTTCCGAAAAACGTTGCTCTAATGACAATAAAAGAGAATCCAAATAAGGGATTATTAATGATCTTCCCAATATTCTTCTTTACTAGATGCTGGAGGATTTGAACGATGCTTTGTTTTCCGACAATCTTGGTAGCAATAATTCAACATCACATTTTTCAGCCATTGTATTTGCATGCTCCGTGAGTTCTGCTGCAATTTGCTCAGGATTGTTACGATGAACTTTTATCACACCGAGAATTCGCTTAATGTGCTCTAAACATTGTATTAGATCCAAAGATTTTGATTGCAGAGCATTTACCACTGGTTCTAGAAGAGCAGAATATTTTGCAATTAAAGCTACAGCAACAATAAATTGGGCCGTAGTTGAAGCTGCATGTAACTGAAATGCAGTTTTTCTGGTGTGGTTATTACCAGTCAATGACAGTTTTTTCAGCGCTGCAATTATACCTACAAAATGTTCGTTGAAACAGAACATTGGAATATTCGGGACATACTTCCGTCTTAACACAGATTCTCTAAAAAACGCAATAATGTCTTTCACTGTAGAAATTGTGTTACGTATTTCTGGTACTCTATTCAAGTCATTGACAACGGGTTTAATTTATGGGTGCGCAATGAAAACTGGGCTTTTTTATATTTTCTTCGTAATACACTTTGTACTTCGTTCTCATTACCAGCCATAGCTGCACATCCATCATAACCTTGGCCTACACATTTCTCTGGATCAAGTCCTTCCTGCTCCAAAAAATGGTCTATGGCCCCTGCAATTGTGTGAGCATCGAAAGCTGGTAATTCAACGAAGCCTACAAATTCTTCCCGAATTTTCATAAAAAAATCTTAATCCGATTGACAATTGCTCTTTTCCCGATATGTCAGAAGTCTCATCCGCAAGTACACTAAATGCATACGTTTTTTTTGCGTCTTCTATTACGTCATCTTTGATGACAGCACCGCACAAATTAATAATTTCATTTTGTATTTGAGGAGACCTATATGTTGCATTTTTTTAAACATTTGATTCGTCAAAATGCTGTCTCAAGGGGGTGTGGGCGCAAACAGGTCATAAACCTCGCCCTGTCAATGGCGGGGTTTGAAGCGCGCCGCGCCAAGCCTCGATGGTGGTCGGTCGGCGGAGTGGCAATAAACTCGCAAACCGCGCCGTATGTATTTCGCCGACAAATGTCTTTGTCGGCGAAGGCCCCGCGCATCTTTGCTTGGGGGCTGCAGCCGCGCAGCGAGCGAAACGCGTGCGGCGGCGGTGATATTGAATGACAAAGGGACATGGGCGGGCGCGCGAAGGGGCCGCGGGCCGTTGGCCGCGCGGCGCGGCCGAAAATGAATTTGCGTGCGTAAACAAAGTTTAAGTAAAAGGATTACATTTTTTATATGTTTTCTGTTTATTTTATATATTAAAATTGTATTTTTCAATTTTTTTCTTCTTTCTTAGAATGTTTTAAAAACACAACACTTTGTTTTTTTATACAAAATTATAAATGTCCTATGATTTAGGGGGGGGCAACTGCCCTCCCCTGCCCCCCCTGGCTACGCCCATGGACAATTAGGTTCACTGTTAGTAATATCCGCTTGCAAATTCATAAAAATGTTAAAATTAAATTAGCATTCTTTTAAATATATGAATTAAACCAAGAAAAGAATTAGTTTAAAATCTAATTTTTTGTAATGATCCAATAAGTAATAATAAAAAACATATTCGAAAGTATTTGTAGTGAATTAAATTGATGAAAATTGAGGCATTAGGAAGCCAATCTTTCAGAAACACGTAAAGCACCTATAAACAATCCAGTGTTGTTCATTGGCCAGGCCCGCGGGGAGGGGGAAGCAGCCGGTACATCGTTCCGGGGTCCACGGAGCTCAAGGGGGGCAGTGAAACCCATCGTGTCTCATACAATTTTTGTTGTAATTGGAGCACTAATTTAATTCTATTAATTTTCATCGTACTTTACGTTTTTCAATAATACAAGTAATTACATTTTCAAATTCGAAGGTCACTCGCATGACTCAATGCTTTTCATCACGTTGAGTGATTTCGGGAAAGCGGACTAAGGGTCATTGTGAACAGAAGGAATTATTCTTGCCTAAAAATATGAGTGTAATCAGTGGTAAGAAATTATATACTATATATATTTAATGTTTGCAGGATTTTTATAAAGGTCCCCATACCTTGTAACGGGCCCGGATTTTCTCTCTTCGGCCCTGCCATTGGATTAAAAAATACGCAAAAAATGTCGTGCAACATTTCATTTGATTGACAGTCACTCCTGCCTGAGAGCACGGCCTCCTCCCGTGCCGCAGGCCGCCGGGTTTGGCCGTTCGGCCGCGTCGAGGGAGCCCCCAAAAGGGTCGGGAGACACAACTGCGTAAAGCGGGAAGGGGGGGGTCACGTATTTTTCCCCCGAAATTTCACTTTACGCCGCTCCTATTCATCCGATTTGCATGATTAACACGGCGTTGGATTCAGGAAGCACGTCGTCATCGCGCTATAAGCCCACATTTTTTAATTTCTTCCCAAAACTATGAGAAAACGTTTTCAAATTTTTTTGGAAATCTGTTTTGAAAAAACGGCATCGTAGCGTAAATTCTATTTTAAAAAGCCGTCCAATGCCGTTTATAGATCGAAAATCGGAAAAGATTGTTCAGACGTTATTGATCTAGTAAATTCCGTGTGATAGTGCTGCGATCTATTGATTTTTCCTATAAGTATTTTTCGGTGCATTTAGCCTTAAATAACTTTCCCAATACTAGGCGTATTATACTCCATAAATACTACGAGATAATAAAAACTAAAAATTAAAAAAGTCCTAATATTCAAGTTACCTTAAATTGCCTATCCAAAGTGTACAAAATTAATTGATATAGGTCCTATTGGATTAACTTTTTTAAAATTCTACATAACCTCTTTTTACACATAGTTTTTTACTGTTTTTGCACGTTTTAATGTTTTTTCCTGCGCATGTTAAAGAAAACAATTCTTCATTTACAAGAGATTAAAAAATGTTTCTTCAGTTATATCCAAAATACTTTTTGGTAAAAATTTAATACTATAAAAAAGAAATCGTTTGTATTTGATTCTCGTATACTTCTTAATGTTTCCTTAATTTTTAAGAAAATCAAAGCTCTATGGATTTTCCACTGATGGCTCTGTGATCTTTACCATGATAATTTTGATTGTTGTAAATATTGTTTAATATTATCAATTTTTAATTATTTATTCTTTTGATAAATCGTTATGCTAATTAGAAAACCTCGTAACTCCATTTTCTCTTCACGTGATGATAATATATAATTACGAAAGAATACTAACAAATAAAAACCAGTGGTGTTACTTCGATAGATCACTCAGTGGCGGATTGGGGGCCTAGTGGGGTCCTAGGCGATAGAAAATAAGAATCCCTCCACCCCACCCCCTACTACCGGTTTACTTAACCAACGATTGTTTGCTCAAGTTTTCAATCTTGGTATTACTTGATATTCCACGGGACAAAGCGCATTGAATTCTACATAGGCGACAGGAATCACGCGACTGCCACAGCCTGGCGATATCTGCCGTGCCGCGCGGAAAAGGGATCAGTATCATTCGCCGCCTGCGCCAGCGCCATCCCGCTACCGGAAGCATCTCGTATGTTATCACGCGAGTAAAAGAGCAAGCGGAGAGTGGGGCGGTGTTCCAATAGTGCAAGGGGCATTTAAGGGGGTGAGAACCGCTTAACGTTACTGAGACAAGGCAAAATAAAGTATGGAGAGAGCACGAACCCTGGAGACGGATCTAGAGAAATTACTAATGAAAAAGTACGAAGCAAACAATTGAAAATAATTAATTTTTGAGATCAAATAAAGGTATTGAAATGTTCAGTTTCAGCTGTTAATGTATTTTGATGCCTCTCTATATTAATAAAAATCAATCGTTATTGATTTATTATTATTATTATTATTATTATTATTATTATTATTATTATTATTATTATTATTATTATTATTATAGCCTCTGGGATGGCGCATGGGTAGCGTACTTGCTTCCTGTGTTGTGGTCACGGGTTCAATTCCGGATCGAGGCAAAAATAGAGTTGTAGCTTTCCTTTAAAATCGTCCCAGTTTCTGTAGCTATGTGACGAAGGAAAGCTCAAGCAGGCGGATCTTGCTAGTTACGGTGAAGAGAATACGTCATGTTCGCCTCATGTCGCTCTTACCCCCAAGCATGGGAATTTAACTAGGCCCAGGCATGGGGGACACTGGTAGCTGGCCGGCGAAGTCGGACTATCGACCCAATAACGCCAAATACATACATACATTATTATTACACTATGTGATCAAAAGTATCCGGACACCTGGCTGAAACGGACGTACTAGTTCGTGGTGCCCTCCATCGGTAATGCTGGAAGTCAATATGGTGTTGGCCCACCCCTAGCCTTGATCACAGCGTTCACTCTCGCAGGCATACTTTCAATCAGGTGCTGGAGGGATTCTTGGGGAATGGCAGACCATTCTTCACGGAGTGCTGCACTGAGGAGAGGTATCGATGTCGGTTGGTGAGGCCTGGCACGAAGTCGGCGTTCCAAGACATTCCAAAGGTGTTCTATAGGATCCAAATCGGGATTCTGTGCAGGTCAGTCCATTACAGGGATGTTATTGTCGTGGAACCACTCCGCCACAGCCCGTGCAGTATGAACAGGTGCTCGATCGTGTTGAAAGATGCAATCGCCATCCATCCCCGAAGTGCTCTTCAATAGTGGGAAGCAAGGAGATGCTTACAATATCAATGTAGCCTGTGCTGTGATAGTGCCATGCACAACAATAATGGGTCCAAGCCCCCTCCAAGAAAAATACGCCCATACCATGACACCACCACCTCCGAATTTCACTGTTGTCACTACACACGCTGGCAGATTACGTTCACCGGGCGTTCGCCATACCCACACCCTGCCATCGGATCGCCACATTGTGTACCATGATACGTCACTCCACACAACGTTTTGCCACTGTTCAATCGTGTAATTTTGACGCTCCTTACACCAAGCGAGGCGGCGTTTGGCATTTTCGTGCGTGATGTATGGTTTATGAGCAGCCGCTCGACCATGGAATTCAAGGTTTCTCACCTCACGGCTAACTGTCATAGTACTTGGAGTGGATCCTGATGCAGTTTGGCATTCCTGTGTGATGGTCTGGAGAGATGTCTGCCTATTACTTTTTACGACCCTTTTCAAATGTCGGCAGCCTCTGTCAGTTAACTGACGTCGGCCTGTACGCTTTTGAGCTGTTCATGTCCCTTCACGTTCCCACTTCACTATCATATCAGAAACAGTAGACCTAGGGATGTTTAGGAGTGCGGAAATCTCGCGTACAGACTTCTGACACAAGTGACACTCAATCATCTGACCACGTGCGAAGTTCGTGAGTTCCACGGAGCGTCCCATTCTGCTGTTGCACGATGTATAGTGACTACTGAGTTCGCGGAGAATGAGTACCTGACAGTAGGTGGCAGCACAATGCACCTAAGATGAAAAACGTATGTTTTGGGGGGTTGTCCGGATACTTTTGATCACATTGTGTATTATTATTAATATTATTATTATTATTATTATTATTATTATTATTATTATTATTATTATTATATGCCTATACATCCCTTTGTAGAGCAAAGGCTTCCGGCTTAGGGCAGGGAGGTTTCTCATCACCTGAATGAATCTGCAGGAGACGGTCTTTTAAGGTAAAAGGAACATTTTATTAATGTGAACCAAAAATATTAGTCTCCAGAAGTTCAGTATAACCGGAGTCGACTGTACATGGTTACAAAAATAAAATATCTGACACGTTTAATTATTTTAAAAACTTTTTTTAAAAAACGTGTCATTAGGGCGTGTCCGTTAGAAGCCCTAGGCAATTGCCTAGTACTGTCTCGCAGTAGTAATATTTACGTAATATTATAATACCCCCATTTCTGTCCCTATTGACATATCTCAGCCATCATTTGTAAAACTCATTACAAATTGTAGAGTATTAGGTGCGAAAATTAATTCTTTTAAAACAATAACAACCACTAATTCGATAATCCAAACTGCGATTCATACATCCATAGCGTCCAACAATGAGAAAGAACTCTTAGAATTTCAAACTGACTGAAATCTTAATAATGTCATCTGATATATTGAAAAAAAAACTAGCAAAGAAAATTTGTGGCAATTCGAATTTAAATTTTGTTTATTGCAAAAATTTCGCGACATTATTCATATTTTAAAAAATGTACATGGCCTTTAAAAAAATTTTAAAGAACAGATTTCATTAAGTAAAAAATTCCTACCATCAGTATTGTATTTTTGCGATGTTAATTTTTTGTAATTTTCTAAAATACAGGAAGTTCTCTACAAATGGGTCTTGCTCCAATTTTAAAAGCATATTTGAGTAAAAACTAGTGGTGCTACAGAAAGGCAAAGACTTCCTACTAGTTAGTTTACTTATTTCTTTGATCTGGGCTCGTTGTCGGTCTTCCCATCCTCTTGCTAGATGCCACTCAAAGCACATTTTTGTTGTTGCAATTTTCTATTTTTTTCGGTTTCTTAATGGTAGAACCGAAATATTACTTTAAGAATGTTATAGAGGAGTAAAACCTCCTTCTAAATGAAAACTGTCGTTGAAAAAATTGGTTTCGTTTTTAAGAAAATTCTTTTCAGCTTTAATGTAAATGCGAAATTTGATGCTCTTTTGCACAGAAAACTTTTTTCCAATAAAGTTTTCGAGAAACTTTATTGGAAGTAATTTAAAGATGAATACTGAAAACTCTTAACATTGAAAGATCATGAATTGAAACGTTTAATTTTTAAAAAAACATTTTAGCACGGTTGTTTAAATATGAAAAACGAAATTTTTGAAATACATTGTTTAAAATATTTTGAACAAAAATGTCCTTACATTTTCCAGTGATCGTGTACGTTAATATTGCTTAGGGTCTTTGTTAGAATTCAGCATTGGTCGATTGACATAAGTTGACATAGGAATTCAACATAGGTTGATTCACATCCACTCTTATTGATGACTAACAAATTCAGGGTATCAAAGACTCCCTTTTTAGGGATAACACCACCAGTTCACGAGTACTTTCGAACGTAGGTCCCTCTGTTTAGGTACAAAAGAGGAAGAAACTGGAGGCAAAAGATTCTATAAAACCAAAAAAAAAAAAAATGCCAAGAAGTCAGTAATAACGTTATTTCCACAACGTTATTGCCTTATACTCTAAAAAAATCTTTGTTGGGTTTTGGAGACAAGTGTTGAAGACTGCTTCGGGCGGCACAATCTCGAACTATGGCTTATCTTGGTGGCAATAGTATCTTTGTCAACTTGTCGTGGCCTAGACCGGCTAACCGGGTGTACCGAAATCCATACGAAGAGAACTTTGAGATGTGCGTCACAACAGAGCGCGAATCACATTTTTCGTCTTCGATAGCGCGCAACGAAAGAGCAAAGCGCATCTAGGTCACTGCAGTTTGTTTTCTGGACAGTAGTGTCGTGGCCACACCGCAAAGACTGCCACGGTAGTTGGCGTTCTCTAATGCAAGCGGTCACGATGTCGAGGAGATTGCACTGGAACGCGAAAAGTAATTTGACAGCAATGTGCGATTTAACAAACAAAAAACGGCGATGAATTTCAATTTTGTCGTTATTCAGTTATAAAACAAACAGATCCATTGCATGAAAATGAAATGGAAAAATAAATCTTGCACAAATGAAAGATAATGCTTTTAGTCAATTTTCAATTTAAAACATGCCAAATCAAAATTAATATTCAGTAGAGTGTTAATATCAAGGTATATTCTCTCTGTGATCATTCCTTCACAATATTGAGACTTGCCGACATGAAAACTGTGTCAACTGAAGATGATATAACTCTCGAAAAATTTGCATGGAACATAATATATTATGAGAAGGAAAAGGAAAAACAAAAAAAAGTTCTGTATTTTATTTTATGTAAATAAATAATTATAAACTCGAGGTCTCGTGAGTCTTAAGTTAACATAATGGTGTGATGGAAACTAAGTGAAAACTTTTTGTTGTTGTTGTTGTTGTTGTTGTTGTTGTTGTTGTTTTTGATCTCGAGTACTCTGGTAACCAATAATTTCACACGAAAATGACGGCACAGCGTGTTCCGGACCCTGCAATATAAGGGAAATTGAAAATTAGAGGTCCGCAATTTTGAATTACTTCACTACACGATATCATTCATGAAGACATATCATTCATATAACACGATGTTTCATGGATATACTGTTCAAAAATACGTATAAAACTAAGCCTAAAGACGTCAATAATATAAAACGTCAGCTATGATCCCCCCTCTCTCATAACGCGTGTGTTCCTTTGACACCCACCACAAAAAAGACCTGAGTTGTGCAATTAGCACTAAGCATCCCGGAATGGCTCATAATCGATTTTCGTATCAGCTGGACTCTATGGACTCAACACATTCTTTTCTTGAAATGTTCCATGCACTCATTCGGAGTCTGACACACGTACGCGCGAGTCCTTGCTCTTTCGCACAAAGAATCGAGAACGATAGCCTAGAGGAGATAAAGGGAGAGATAAGGCGGGGCGGCCGGCCCAAAGTCGAGCGGTGGCGACAGCGCCGCCGGGGCGACGACGACGTCTGCTCTGAACGCGCGTGCCGCCAGACGGGCCAAACGCGTTGCAAACGAGGCATTAGGCCCGCAACAGACTACACCGAGAGACGCGTTGCTAGAAATGTGGAAAGAGGCCGGCGAGTCTGTGTCCACACACTACAAATAAAATCAATAAAGTCAAAATATCAAATAAAATAAAAAAAAATCGATGCCTTGAAATGCCTTTATGCGCTACAAGCCGAGAGTGGGGCAGCAGTTAGCTATAAGATCACCTGCGAGTCCCATTTCTTGTTTTATTAAATGCTCTTGGGTAACCGTGAAATCCTTGTGTTGTTGCCATAATCGTAAACCATCAATTTAACTAGTTCGAATTGCTTGAATAGAAAAACATTTCTGCATTGCATACGAATCATTATTTAATGTAAAAACTGGAACGTATGTGGCTTTTAAGGGAGGAGTGCAATCTGTGCATATTTTCTTGAGCTCCGTAATTCCCCTCCCTCTCTGTTTTACTGTATTTATTGGTTGAATTATGAATATATTGTGAACGATCAACTAATACCGAAAAAATCACAATTAATAAATGCGAATAAAGAAATAGATGCGAATTAAGAAAATAATCAATTAATTAAATTATTTTAAAATGCCCCTTTAATTTTCTTGCTTCAAAATTTTATTTTTATATTGCTCATTATGAACGGGTTTCATTCCAGTAAGAATATCTTTCGCACAAGTTTTTTTCTTGTTCATTTCTAGTTAAAGAGAAAATTCAAGTAAAAAATTTAAAAAATGATTGTTTATCATGTCTTTTACCGCTAAATATTATAACCTCACTCAGTTCTACGCAATTCTTAGTGTCGACTGGAGCGAGGAACTCTTTCGCCTCCGCAGAGGCGAATTCTTTCTAGTGTGTGAGGATCGGTAAATGTCCCTTGTTTCGATTTTCCACATTTCTCGCAACGCATTCTTCGATGTAGTCTGTTGCGGGCTTTACACTAGTCAACACACATTTTGGTGCCTCAGATATTAAACTTTTTCCTGGGTATTTCGATGTCGTTGATTGCAAAAAATGCATTAGTTTTACTCTATCAGCTCTAGTTTTGTAAATACAGAATTATCATCTACCCCACTTCCACTATGCGTGTGCTAGAATTTGGGAACATCAATGGCATGTGGACTTAAAATATTAACTTTATTGGTGTTAATTTGTTGAAAAATAAAATAAATTTTTCTTATAAATGAAATATATTAATTAGATAACTGTAAATCACACAATTTCTCTTCAAAATCTTTTAAAAATTCCCAAAATCAACCATTCATTCAACATCCAAAAATATTTTTTTAAATAGATTTTTTTGGAGTGAGAAATGCCATAGCAGTCTCGCTGCATGTTCCAACAGTAGTCTGCCATAATGTGTGTATCCCATTTTCTTTAGTCTCTCTTCTATTGACGAAAATCTTGGTGAAATCTCACCTTACTCTTCACTTAGATCAAGTGAAGAAAAGCAATCCAAGTGGCTCTGTAGGTAATCGACTTTAATACTCATTGCAGCCAAGTACATGGAAATTGAATATATATATATATATATATATATATATATATATATATATATACGTATTATATACATATATAATACGTATATATATTATATATATAATACGTATATATATACGTATTATATATATATATATATATATATATATATATATATATATATATATATATATATACATAGGAGAGAGAATAATTTTCTCTCGAGCGCCTAAATTGATCACATTGCTTTCCTCTAGTACTGTATCTTTCCTCAGAGGCCAAGTTTTTCTCAACCAATGTTCACGTTTTGCTCTGCTATCGCACAGAAATATAAAGAAAGGATAGTTTGTTTAACCACTTTGTTGGCCAAGAAGAAAACTCACCATCTTCAGATCAACAAAATTTACCCACTGATGTTCATAATACTTAAGGAATACTCGCCACATGACAAAAAAAAACTGGACTATTCAAACACTGCTTTCTTGAGGAAGCTATACATACTAAATAGAACTAATAAATAAGCGTATAGGCTATCTCGTTGGTATCTGCGAGAACACTTAAATGAAAGAGTGCATTAGTTGTATCCGCATTCGCTTGAGGTGTAGTAAATGAACTAAAACACGAAAAGCTGCTTAATGTAGCTCGTTGCTTTTTTGTTGATAGAAAGATAAACTGGAAAACCTTTGCAAAATGATGAAACCTACGGCAGGTATGGAGACATTGGATAAATTATTGTGATTAAGAAACGTGAAGTTTTATTTCTAAATGCATAACTTAAGGACTAAAACTATGTGAATGAAACAATTCACTTTACTAAAAAGGCGTGGAGAATTCAAATTTGTTGGTTTATAATGAAATAATAATGAAATAGACTATACATATTAATTCAAAATGAACTGTGATTCCGAAAGTAACGAAAATCGATGTTTTCATTGTATCTTGAAAATTAAAGCTGATGCAGCCAATCAGTTAGCATTTTTGGAATCCGCGGCCGTGAAATACCTATAATCAATTCTAAAATTTCAGGCACCAAAAAAAGTTTTTTTGTTGCCCTGTGTTATCATTAGGGAAACGAGTTTGAGGTGCAAATTATGGACGTAAAAGGGGGAGGGGAAGTTCTGAAAATACGTACAAAAAAGGCAAAAAAGGTGCTGCCGAAAAAACTGTATTAAAGTTTAAACCAGTTACATGAACTCAGTTTCTAGAATATACGTACTCTCATTTTGCATCAAGGTTTTTTCTTTGTAGAGTCCATAAGAGGTGGTTCACAGTACTTTATCCAACACTGTAGTAGATAGAAAACTGTTTAACAATTGCCAGTACTGAATGAACTTATTTTTCCCGTGGATCACATAGTAGAACGTACTTTGCAGGCGCGTCAAACTGCGCTCGTACGAGCATTTGTCCGTCGATGCTCTTGCGGACACCAGGCAACTGCCCCTCTCCCCCTCCAAATCTACAACTTGTAAATGAATGTTTATCACAACATGTAGGTGACAGAAATGTGTAGTTATTGGGGCATTTTTGTCATTTTTTGACAGTTTTCAATGTTTAGGTCATTTTTTAAAAACTTCGTGTTCTTTATTCCATTTTTACGATTTTTTTTCAATTTTGTTTTTCCTTTTCGTGTTTTTGTTAGTGAATGTTTCATGAATTTACAATGACACACTAAAACAACATTTCTATTATATCATCAGTTCATGACGAAATTCACTACTGCTGAGGACTGTTTTTCGAAATCTCAAAATTACACGGATCTTCGGAAACTTCGACCTTTCCAAAAAAAAAAAAAAAGACCGAAGCTAAGGTTGGAAGATCGGAGCTAAGGATTACATTTCTTCCTAAAATAAAGATTTTATATTAAATATAATTTTATATAAATACATTTTATTTCAAATTGTAAAATCCATTGAATAAGTAAACATTTTCACACACATATTTGAGTATTTATTAACAAAGTAGGTCATTACCCCTTATTTTAAAGTCATTTTGTAGGTCATTTTCCTCTTTTTTAAAGTCATTTTCAAAGACAATTTAGGTCATCAGAATCCGTGCCCTGATTATAAAGTATATATGTAATCCTTAAACTGTAAAATCTAGGCCATAATGGCAAAGTAAAAAACTTAATTAAATGTAAATGTGTCGGAAGGCCAGTGTTGCTTACTCAATTAACTTATAATTGTAAATGTATCTATAAATACCCCTTTCGGCTGGTATTGCTTAGCACTATCATATTACCCCACATGTAAATGTTAGGTTAGTTATTTTATATTTTAGTTCATGTAAATTCCGTTTGCCAACCTATGTAGACCTCCATTCGAATGACAAAGACATATTGTAGGGAATCCTAACGCGTTCCGTCGTACGGCAGAGAGGCTGTAACGAACCCTAATTAGTTCCCAAAAAAGAACGTAAGAAAAGCGAAATGCGATGTCAAGGTGGAAGAAGAAGGAAGAGGAAGAAAGGAAGGCACGCTCGGGTGCCTCTGACTCATCCAGCTGGGCTGTCGCTTGGGTGCCAAATGTATTTGAGATTAATAAATAAACAACATTACACAGGAAGCAAAGTTTCCCATCCCTTGGATTGCCATACGTCCTTAAACAGTGGGATATAACTTGCGTTTTGATATGTGTTCCGCTGTCTCGAATCAGCATTAAAAATTGTTAGTATGTGGTATATGATCTAGGTTTCGATGATTCACTATTGCTTATTTCAAGATATGTGATTATTTTTCGTGTTGAACAGTTTTCATTCTTTATTCTTAGAGTATGTTACTGAATTCATTAATACCTGAGACATAGCTTAAGCTTTTTAATGTACCTCGTGCACCTTGTTAAATTATTTTAACCAATTTAAAAATTGTGACTTAAACTAAACGTCTCCGAGGGTACGATCAAGGGATGGCATTAGTTTTTGATAATATAATGATAAAAATATACATTGATTAATAATATTGATACATTGATTAATAATATTGATATATTGATTAATAATATGATACATTGATGACAATATACCTTGATTTCCCTCCCAAAGTTTAGGTACCGATCTGTTTTTTTGCTAGTGTGGTACCAATGCATTAAGGACTTTCGAGTTATTGCCACTGGAGTAGAGGTCTCACCTCACTGGGCTGACTCGCTTCGTTCGATTGAGTGTCGAAACGTGCGCGCGCCCTAACGCTCCCGAAATCTCCTTTGGCTGCTCCCATGAGACCATTGACATGTGATTCGAAGCAGCTGTCGGTGATAGCGGCCACACACACGGACCACCCAAATTAGGCTGCACATGTGTTTGATAATCAAGTTACAAGGGAGTTGCCGTATGTCCTCGATATCTCATGCGTCATGACGATGAAATGGACGACGGAAAATTTCTGTTCATTGGATGGACTGAAAGGAGGTTAGAGAAAGGATGAAAACGCTTGCACCCCGCCGACGAAGACGAAAAGGATATGGTGATTACGGCGAGTAGGGTGCTAATTGACGGATGGATGGCTGGTTCATCCTCTCCTAGGGAGTTTAATGACCCCTGCCAGAGACACAACTAATCTATTTCTAGGTGCCTTGGGATTTCTGTTTATTGAAATTTTCAAATCAAGGGAGTTAGAAAACATTTTTAAAGCATTCTTGGGAATTATTGAGATGGTCCCACGTATGCTAATATGGCCTTCGTCTCATTCTCTTGTTTTCGTTCTCTTGAAAAAAAAAACCTGTCTATTCCCATCCTGCCGGTGAAATGAAGTAAATAGTCAAGATCATCATGGGTTGTAGATTACATATAAATCCATGATACACAGTCCTGTCTTCGTTGCCATATTTCTTTAATAGTTTAACTTTCTAAATGTTTTACGGAGATGTCTGAACGCTTTTTTGGAGAGGCAGTAATAAATGTCTGCATCAGGCTTGAGTTGGAAAATACCATTTTTGGAAGATGAGTATTATTTCTAAAATTCTCACTCCTCTTACACCAATGGCAATTGAAATGAATATTTGTATCATTTCTCTTTACAAATAATGTCTTAAATTAATTTCATTTATAGTTTTCATTTAACACTAATTTCACAAAAAATATTTCTTTTCACCTCGTCTGAGTTGTGTATTAAATGAATATTAATATTCATTGTAATAATTATAAAAATTATATTTAAATATGTGCTTAAACTTCACTCTTTCTACAGGAATGTGTTCCGTTCAAAGATTAGTCTTTAGTAGTCAAGATGGCTTTGTTAAAACAATGATATTCTAAATTCTTCGTGGTGTTCTTAGTAGTTAGAAAAGAACTTGCGGAAGGGAAAATATTTCTCGAGATTTTAGCGCAAATATAATTTCGAAATACTAATACCACTTTGGTTTTTAAATATCTTTCTTTCAGTCCGTCTATGAACAACAATAGCTCCTAAAGTGCACGAAAGGTATTTTGTAAAATTATTCTTCTATCACTCTGGTTAAACTTGAGGCCCATCGAATTTGAAAATAACTTTTAATTTTAGATTAGATCACGAGGTAACCTATAATGGGTTTTTGTACCGTTAGTATTGATATGTGGACACTCATACGTAAGTTACTCTCGAAAAGCTGAAACGCAAATGTGGATGTGTGAATAAAAGCAAAGATGTCAAGTTGCAAAATGCAAATTTATTTTGCGGGATTTCCTGCAATATTGTTCGTTATTTACATTGGATCGAATGGTGGCGTTTAAGAACACATTTAGACGTTTCATATAATTCACTTTCTTCTCAAAACTTCAAATCTTTATTTAGAAAGAATCACAAACAAAAAAAATAGATATAAATTGTCAAGTAATTCTTTTAAATGCAATACAACGTGAGTTCTACGGAAAAAAGTACTACACCAAGCGAATGCCTAAAACAACTAGAACGGATTTGTCAATTTTTCTCAGTACCATATTCTCAAGAGGAATACTTGAAGCCTCTTTGCCCCAAATTGAGATGTTTCCAGCTTCAAGAACGAACTGTAAAATAAATAAACTTCCAGAGCCATTTCAAATTCCAAGCAGGTTTTTTTTCCTGTGAAAAATGAGATCATATCTTGACTCCCACGAGCGAAGAGTGGGAATCGTAGAACACGCTACCTGTGATATCAAGATTAACCAACTCTTCCGAGTAATATAACTATGGTTTAATGGCAGGAAAGCAGGTTCTAAGCCAGTGGCATTTTAGGTTATTTCACGAGGACTTTGGAAATTGTCGATAAATCCCTGAGACGCGAAGCGACGAGGGGATAAATCCCTGAGTCGTGAAGCGACTAGGGATTTATCTGAGAATTTCTAGAGCACGAATGGAATTTCATTGGACTATTTCACGAATAAAATTTGAATATAATGAGATGGCTAAGTTAATATGATCTTTAATTACCACATTCATCAATCTCTATTCACTATTTGCATGGCCGTCAGGAACAATCAAACAATCGAAGAGTGCCATCTCACAGCATGCTAGTTCAGTGAAGAGCAAGAATTATCACATCATATGAGGTAATAATAATTTGGCATCGGTATTTCGCTTCTGACTGCTTGGTATGGTACCAATTCTTGTAATCTACTGTCCGAAATTTCCTGAAGGCAATAGCCGAAGGAGTTAATACGGTACCCGATTTGGAATCTTACTGAGCATGCTTGAGTGAATGTGTATGGTTTATAGCATAGAGTAAGATTGAAAGTAAAAAACAAAAAGAAGAACTAAGAACAATCTAAAGAATTTTAATAAACATAATTAACATGGTAGGTTTTCTACTACTAATGAGAGCCCGAAGTGGCATTTGTAAATTAGTTTGTAATTAGAATAAGTTTAGTTTAGTTAGCTTATTTAAGATACGCCCTTTCATAGTTTCAGAAGCCTAATTGGCTGCAACAAATTGTACCCCAATCTACTGATTCTAGGTATCTCCGCCACCGGGATCAGTGCCTCAACCACTCATCCGCCACCAAGTATTTCCACCACCAGTATCACTAATCGGTCAAGCTCTCATCTACCGACTGGTCTCCCGACATGTTCGGGTGTGTAGAGCATGTTAGTGTAATATTGTATGTGTAAGGGTCTCCCCTTACACTGGGAGGACAAGGATGAAGTAAAGATGGCGCGCGGTCCGTGGCCCATTTGTTACAACACTTCTCCGACATTGGCCCGATATTCATCGCAGAAACCTTCCTGGGTATTCTTAGTTTTTGGTTTCTAATATTATTATTTTCAAACACGGTGCATGTATGAAATGTAGTTAAAAATGATTGTGTATACTATGTAACATAAAAACCTTTGAAAGACGTAATATTGTCGAACAAGGATAATAAAATTTATTTTCAAAAAAATCGCAGAAACCACGGAAAATTACCGACGAGAAGACCTGGCCGCTAGAATTTTCCTCCAGGTAGTTGCTGAATTCGACCTCTAAGTGTCGAAAACCCGCCATCTTCAAACTCTATTATGCAATTTTTGCCTAAAATTGCTATATGTATAGGGCGAATGGACTCTCGATTAACTGGGACGCGGTTATCCAATCGGGACCTTCAATTTCAAAAATTACCGAAGTTCTCGATTGGATAACTGCGTCCTAGCTGATCAAACGTCAATTCGCTCGTTTAAATCGGAGAATAAGATCTCCTGGACCGAGACGCTGCAGAGTCAACGGCAATGTTACCACTGAGCTGTAGCTAACGGGTTGGGCAACACCTGTAGTGCAAGTGCTTGCATGCTGTTCCTCAACGCCTCACACCCACACCGAACAAGCTGCAGTCGATTCGTTATTCGACTGGCAAAGGCGCTGAATCATTGTTTCCGAATACTTGCGCTCAGCCATCCCGCTCTCGCACAGGAACAGCACAAGCGGGCAACGGAAGGGAGTTTCTACACTTTCTATTGTTGCCACCTACGCCGCTGCTCCGCGGCGCGCCGTCAGGCGAGAATTCCTCGCTCCATCGCGTGCAATTTGTCCGCAGCCGGGCCACAGGCTACAGCGCGCGCCCGCGCGCCGAGTTTCTCCAACATGCATTGCAACCCCCCGCGCCAAGGAGGGGGATTTCTCCTCTAGGCGCTCTTTGCTGGATCAGCCTCTCCTAGCACTTGCAGCTAAATTGCCGTTTGCCACACGAGTCACGCTAATCAACAGTGTCCGTATGTCCTCGCAGTTTGGAAGAGAAAACCGAATGTTCTATCTCTTGTATTACTGTTTGTTACAAAATGGTTTGTGAAACGAAGTTACATCAGATTAAGAAACATTCGTGGTTTAGTTGTTAGAAATGTTTGGTTATTTTGTGTTTACGGAGGTACAGGTAGAAATAATGTTTTATAATAGATCTTCAAAATATCTTGCCATTTAAAATTGTATGATTTTGTTCACTAGCTGTGCTGATGATTAATACTAATTTTCTCTAATAATAACAATAAATTTCTGATAAATACTTTTCAGTTAACTAAAACAATGAATATAATTAGAAACGTTTGAGAGACACATCGAAGTCATGTTTGATTGCTGCCCCACCTGAAAACCTTACATCTACTATAGATTTACCCTACCTAAATAAAGAACTCGCCATGTCTTCCCAATTTTACGTCGATCTTCTCCCCTCCAAATCAATATCCTTACCAACTTCTACAAAGCTATGACCAGACCCATGTACACTTACTCAAGTCCAATCAGGGATGCAGCAGCCAAATCTGAAATTCAAAGACTTCACACCTTCCAAAAAAGTATCCTAAGGGCCATTACCAAGACACTCTGATTCGTATCCAATGATATTTGTCAGTGTTTAGTATAACCTCCGTCACTACTCACATCAAATAATCTATCTTTCAGTATATCACAAAATCCCTTCAAATACAGAATCTCTCCACTTCCAACTAGGGAAGTTAACCCCCAAAGAATACGCGTCCGTACAAAAGCTCTTAGGAATTTTTTTGTTATTCCTTAACTCTCCCTAGTCTCGTTCCTCCAAAATATTCTTAGCCAGGGATGGTTTTCTGAAAGAAACTCTTATTGTGAACCTCTGTTTCGATTAAATTCGAACCTTTTGCTAAAAGGCTGTACATCTAAAGCAAATAAATAAAAAAGAAACTTTTGATTTATGATGAAAAAGCGAATGGGCAGGAAGTGAAACTTGAAGAGGAAACTCATATCAAACGCCTGTTTTCTTTGCTCGATTAGCGGTAAGTGTTCCAGGTAATATGGTGAACAGATATAGCTCTGAGAACTACAGAATGCAAATATGATTATTGCAAACATTAAACGAACATTTTAAAACCTCTTAAAGAGTGGAAATGTATCTCTATTCTATCCCTTATGTCTAATGACCAACCTTCAGGGAATCCACATATCCAAAAACCCTCAATGAAAATGCGCACTTTAAAAGTATCTTAGTCCTTGAGAAGAAAAACTATCACTGTCAGTTATCTCTTCCTGTTTTATTTTGAAATTATCGTTTTATCGGTGGATAAACATGCATATTATTGTAAAAAATTATTCTGGAACTTAATTAACAACAATTTCATTTGTAATATTGTTGAACAGGAGAAGAGTTCAATTATAAAACAATAGTTGTAAATTACAACACATACGTGGGAGGCATGCTTCTCCTTACATTTTTACTCCTTACTATCCTACTCAGTTATTGCTTTCAAGAGAGACTAATACCTTTAATTTTATGTTGCTGAATACGACCAAAGCAATCTTGATCTTAGTCGCGGGTCGCAGTAGGCGGAACTTCCAAATCGAAAGCAACAGAGAACTAATTACATGGGCTTTAGTGGCCTAATTAGTCTAGGGATCTCGACTAATTAGGATACCTGATAAAGCGAGAGAAAAAAAACGAAGTCCCGGAAAATTATGATTTTCATGTTTTTGAACACTTCTTGATTTTTTGAAAAAACATCCGACTATGAAGCTTCAAATTTCCATAAATGGGAAGAAATATGCAAATCTAAAGCTGTAAAAAATCAAATTTACTGTTGTGGAGCGGCGTGTGTCTAATTCAGTATTACTTGGAGACTTACGGTAGTTTTTTTAGTTTTTTAGAATTCATAGCCTAGGAGGTTACAGTGTCTCAATCCGATTCTGTCCATGAAACGGAATTAATTGGGACACTTTCCAGGCTCCTCGCAGAACAGTACTCTTCGTGGTCAGCAGCAGCACCTGGATCCGTGCCTTTTCGGGTGGCGAAAGATTTTCATTCAAAAGATTTACAGGTCACTGACGACGAGTCTCACTAAATAGAAATGTCATGCTTCTTTGCAAATTTTTTTTTTTTTTGCCTTTTTAAAGAGCAAATGGTGCTGGAATTTAGTCTAATGTATTTCGAAATTCTTTCTGCGATTAATGTAATTTTACTTTATAAAAGTGGTATAGAATGGTTCATCCGGCGATGGAAAATTAGAAACAATAGCTGGCTGAACCCGTGCGAACATCGCATTTCGTGGAGGTTCACCCTAATTGTGCTTACATATAATATAGTACGCCGCGTAAGTACGAGCAGACCCGGAAATGTGCGTTTCATTAGGTAGGCTTGGTACATTGCGTGAGTAATAATTCTAACATTTCTAAGCGTATATTACCGAACTGAAAACCCTCCAATATATTGCACAGACGATCAAAATAGTCAATATAATTCATCCTAGAATTTGTTTCTGCAAAGTCTCTAAATCACCCGAGAAGGGGTTGTCAGAAGTCCTAAATCTCTCCAAAAATAAGCGAAAGTTCAGAAAGGTCTCGTTTATTAGCTGACAGTCTAAGGATCTTATTGCTTAGGGACCGTTGGGGGGGGGCGGAAACTAACATTTATGAGTCTAGGACTCACAGCTTCCATGTTTTGCACGATCGAACGTGGGAAAACTCCTAACCTATAAAAACAAAATTGTGGTGTCTGAGATTTCAAAATAACTGCTTTTTTATACTCGCATATGCTTATTTACAAGATTTAAAACCAATTTAATTGTTTTTGGAATTTTTGTCTACCTCTTTGTCCCAGGTAATAACTGTAACAGCTAAACAAATTTTAATTGTTTTCACGGAAACATGGAGAATTTTATCGGGCATAACTTAGGCTTCTTTTTGCAAAGTTATTTTCTTTTAAATAAAGAATTTTTTTCAACAAAATCTACAATTTCATTAATGAAATTTTGTGCCTGTGACCTTCAAAACAAGAGAAACGTACTGTCATGCTATTTTGTAAAAATTATCCCTATCCTCCATTTCTACCCCTTAGAGCAAACTTGAAATGTGCATTATTTCACTTTTGGCGAAAAGGGTGAATATGTCAAAGGAAGGGGTAATACGTCAAAGAGCATTAACGTTTCGTGAAGCTCATAAAATTTCCTACTCAATACTTTTTAATTCATTACAGTAGCATCGTTACGCTTTGAGACATTGCAGAGCAAATGCATCCGTTTCGGATCATATACCGAAAGAACATCCGCCAAGAAGATTTGCGACCGCACATTTTTTGTATTTTTCTATTTTTGAATTTTAATACATTATTTTGTACATACTACACAAGAAGATGAAATAACTAGACAACTCTATGTTTAAAGTTTCTTTTCATTGAAAACTTGCGAAGTAGTGATTTTTAACATATGAAAATATTTTAAAAACAGTTTAAAGTGTCGGCGACGTCACATTCAGTTAATATTGTAGAACGGTATATTTATTCTCGTGCTTTAATACTTTCGTAGTGACTACCTCACGTGCATGATTTGAGGTATGTAAATTTGAAATGGGTTGTCCTATAGCCGCCTTTGTAGATGGCCCTGGTTGTTCGTGTTCTAATTCGGACAACAGAACTTCTGCCATGCTGTCGCCTTTAAATTTTCTGAGGACAAATCGTTAAATGATAAGCAATTTATACATGTACTCTTTATGTGTTAAATCTGCCTTATCAGCTTTAGAAATGTACGCTTTATCTACTACAATAGACTCCTGCAAGTTTATCGTATGTCTCGTATATCGTGGGAGCTTCACAGTGAATGATAAAACTAGCAATCTGGTAAAAAATAGCTCTTTAAATAAGGTCGTATAGTTTTTTAAGCGATTAGTTTTCACGAAATTTTTGCTTGAAGGGTACAGCAGTTAAATTTTTTTTTTCAAAAACGGCTCCAATTTTTTTCTTTAAAATTTTTCCTTGGGTATAGCTAAGGACACTTAAAAAGAAGGCTCAGTTCTCATTTTTTTAATATTAGTGGTTTTCGCGCAATTCTGAGTGAAATAAGAGCAGTATTACAATCAAAAACTTCTCATAAACAGCTCGAAAATTTTCTCTCAACTTTTATGCAGATAGTGCTAAATGCACTGAATAACTCCACTCCGATTTTATGTTTTCTTTTGATATTTAAAATAGTACGGAAATGTAATTTTTTAAGCATTTCTCACTACATTCATTTTTAAATTATGGACGTTTTTATTAATTTATGAGGACAAGTGCTTCAAATGATTTGTTAAGAAGTAACTCGAAAACTCAAAAGTATTCTCAGAAAAATCTCAAAATCGAACATTTTCAGAAAAGGTCAACCATCATTGTCTCAAATACCGTTCCAAGTTTTTCAATGAGCATTTTCATGAAGAACCAGGTTTTACTCTTCTGTGTTATTCTTTAAGATATATATTTTCATTCTACCGTTGTTCGAGAAAGATGGATACGAATAATTTTTCCGAACCTAAAGATACCTAAAGAATTTACGTTCGATGAGGAAGGTGGCGTGTTGATTTGCAATGGACACCTTCGCATCGTCAGAAAAAAATGATTACCGGAGAAGAGTTTCCTTCAGTGGAATGCTAGGACAAGGAGGTCAATTAACCTAATATATATATATATATATATATATATATATATATATATAATTATACTATTAATAATATAACAAATAACAATAATTACGATATCTCCAAAAGTAATATGAGTTATTTTTATTCCGAATTGTTTGAATCTGATTTGTTTTGTACATCAAGTTCTTTTTTCCTAACAAACATTTGACTTGCAATGCATCGATGGTTATTTACGTTGCTAAGGATGTTAAAACCCGTTGCTAAGGATTCTTATCATACCCCACTTGTGGGGTGCACGTAGCAAACGTGTACCGTTGCATGTTAACATGGGTTAAAGGCGCATGTGACCGATAAAATAAGCTTGACACGTTTACAAATAAGAGGACCGACGGCCTCATGACACTGTGGTTGTGACCCCCCAAGTGGATGGACACGAAGGCTGTGGGAACCCGCGTAAAGCGTTTTAACTTGTGTGCGACTTCGGGGAGGGGGGATCCAGAGCCCCTCGAGTATTACATCTACACTTCAATACTTCCATAATCTCATGGTCTGGCAGGTAACTCTGAGTGCAATCTGTGTATTTAATCGAGGAACTGTGCATTTAATCGAGGAATCTCACACAGGGAACAATGATTTGAGACAAATATGCAAAGGCACATAACCGAAAAAGGCTTATGCGATGTTCGAGGTGCCTGAAGATGGTCTTTTGTACGCCCCAGAAGAGCGGTAGATCCCGCGAGAAGCCCTGGTAGTCTTTCAGACGCCGAAGAGAATAGGAAACGAAATAGTATGAGGAAGGCTTTGCCATTCTCTAGCAGCACTGCTTACTTTCTCACAAGTACGTACTTACGTAGTAAAGAGAAGTATTGTAATGCTTCAGCGAAACGTTGACTTTTTTCGTAGGGAAAAACTCGGGTTGTGGGTCCTTGATTTGGAAAAAGTTGATAAATCTTGTTCATGAACGTAGTAACTCACATCCTATAACTTTCTTTCACAGAAACGTTGTGTAGCCACAATCCACGTTTTGTGGGTCTTTGATACCTAAAAATCGGTCAACGACAAAACCTCTATCTGTCGTCTCTGAACATTGGCTGAATCGTTTATAAGATTTTCGGTAGAATTGTTTTTCCTCATTCGATCTGGCCGATCTCAAGGCTCCGAGTGTTTGGAACGATATTTTGATTTTTGAGGGTTCATCAAGCCACAAAGACGTTCTCTAATTTGTTCGAGCGATCTCGAATAGAGCAAAGAACGTATATAAAAATGGAGCAGGTACGATTTTCGTTCAATTCTTAGACTTTCCTTAAACTGCAAAAGTTTAAATTTTTTCGGTGCCTCTCTACAGCTACAATATTGAATGATTCATATCTTAATGAAATCTGTTCTCCGAAATTAGATCTTTAAATATGTGGAATTTTTTCAAAATATGGATAGCATTTGCGAAATTTTGCGTGAAAATATATAACAATTTAAAAAAAACATAGTTTTCTTAAATAACAGCTCCAATTGTCTCTTTAAATTTTTCTCGGATAGGACCAAGCACGTTTAAAAAAATGGCGCATGTTCAGTTTTAATTGCAGTCACTGAATTATCAGGAATTGTAAAGTTTAACGTTTCTAGGCATATTCCTGCAAAAATATTGAAGATAGAGATTTTTCTTATTTAAATTTGTTCTTCAAAATTAGATCTTCATGAATAAAAACGTGTAAAATTATTTTTAATGTCTGTGTTGTCCACATTTTTTTAAAGCGTCGAGAATTTCATTACGACACTTTTTTTAAAAACATTTTTTTCTTATGTTAAGCGAAGCAAGCGCTTTACAAAATTGAATAGAACTGCAACTTCGTACGCGTAGTACTTAGTGATACAAACAGGCCAGCGAGGATACTCTCACTGAATATCTCAACAATCAATAGTTATTGTATGTGTTTCTCCAAAATTGATATTCCTGAATCGTTTCCAATGATATCGCGGCCTCTGGCATTTGAAATCGATATTTTAATTTTCTAGGGTACTTTACATGAAGCCCCTCGCGCATTTTCAAAATTTAAAAAAATGTTACAAATTTTTTGCAATTCTTTTCGAAATTTTTTTGTTGGATAATACGAAGGACATTTAAGAGAATGGTGCAAGTTTCATTTTCGTTGAAAACTCTAATTTTTTGAATATTATAAAAATTCAATATTTGTTTCTGCGTCTTCTTACAACTGTAATATTGTCCCACTAAATGTGGGGCATAAGAAAAAATATTTGGAGCACAATAATAAATCAAAAGGATACATAAAATAATTAATGTTATTTAAATTATAATTTACAATTGAAAATTCCAATATTCATTCGATTTACTGCAATTTGTATGCCCGCTCCTTATTTCCTGCGCCTCGCGAACGTAATTTGAGAAGTGTTCCTGGCTTTCGAAATAAACGCGTGTGCACCACAGGCACTTCGTTGAAATGGATGGATTTGGATTATATTATCGTTATTTCTAATAATAACATGAAAGAAAAATTGAAAAAATTGAGTTCCATAAATACGTACGAACATTTTAACTTTAATTTTATATTACCACCGTATGCTCCCATGGGAAACAATGGACCAATGTATATTTGAGAATTTTGTTATTGAAGGTGACAAGATAAGATAATGAAACGTGAAATTCTTTTGAATTATTATCTTTGTTGCACATTAACATGGAACGATTATGAGGTTTTGTTTCATTTATTTATTTCTATTTTTATTTATTCAAAAGGTAGAAACGAAACGTATGTTCTTGGATTAGTAATAAGAGCATTACATGTTCAGAGTCGCATAATTCGTGTGACAAGTTTGGAGAATATTACTAAACTATAGTATTTAATATTTACTGTTATATATTTTTCGAACTACTTACATTTGCGTACAAAAGCGATCAGTGTTACTGCATTGTAAAATGTATATCCCAAATATATGTATATTATTGCTTTAAAGCAACGCTGGCAACAAGGCGCTTTAGCGAAAGCAGCCGCCGACGTTGCCTCCGCCGCCGGGGGATTGTATTATTTATTAACTTTTTATTACTTTACTTTCTCGCATAGTGCTTACACAGATCATTTAAAAGCTAAAATACCCGTCGGATATGTTCGTGAAAACACTGAATGCCTTAAACACTAAATTCAATGCCAGAAATATATTTTAATTTGAATTTTGAATAAACATCTATTTTGATACTTCCTTTATTTACGGAATGAAGTGATATTAAATATAAGAAAGGCATAAATATTACGTAACAATAACATAATAATACGAAAACGTGTGTGATGTTGTACCACCACTAGTTTCCTATTTGTTTGCTTCAATTGTAATACGAGAATGTGAAAGCAAATAATGTCTAGCATGTTTTTTGTCAGGTCTTCTGTATCATAGTACTCAATCGCATGCCAGTGCAAGGCTGTGTTCTGCAGATGATTTCTGGTTTTGTTGGCGCATGACCAGCTGCGTAATCGGCCAGGAAATGGCTCGTCGCAGCACACAGCTCACGCGCGTGATGCACATCCATTCGCCTCTGACGCATAGCCGCACATCATCATCGCACAGTCTACGCCAGACATGACAAGGTCGCGGACAAGGTAACAAGCATACTAGAGCTCGCGGGCACTGCGTCCAGAGAAATTGGCGAGGTATTTAAAAATAATGGTTGTACAAATCGCTTGGGAGTAACTGTACGTCACTGGATAAATGACTCGCGACAGTCTGTGTGAGAAGTTAATTGACAGTTATTGTCACAAGTTTAGCTACGTTAATTTCCATTTTCTGTTTAAAGCGACGTAACGATCCATTAAAATGAAATAATACATCAGTCAGTTTTCAAATTCTCAATTGAGAGTAAAATTAAACATTTTGAACCGAAAGTATCTTGATTTTGTAATGCTGTTTACTTAAGAGTGACTTAAAAGCATTAACTTTTATGTTCAGGTTAGAACATTTAACAAAGATGCTTGTCTGTTAAAAGCACTCTCCGTCCGTTAGCGAAAATCGTTAACTCATAGAGGTTTCTTGATTTATTTCACATTGTTGCTATATGCAACATAATTGAACGATTTAATAACACATCACAAAACGAAAGCAAGAAAAGAATACGCCATTCAAACATTTTCTTGCCCCTTGGCATAAAAGTCAAGCCAGAATTTAAAAAGGAAGTAAACATGAAGTGGTAATAAATAGTAAGGAATAAACTCATAATTCATATCTCGATTGTTTGATAAAATAAATCTGGCAAACATTTTCGTATGAAGCCACTATTCCGCGGCTTGCACCCCTTCAGCTTGCGCGTGTACACCCCTTTCTGGATTCGGAGGGGAAGTGAGTGCTGAGTCAGGGGAAGTAGCCCGTGCTCGCAGGAGCGCCGGGCTTCCCAGGTGGGCAAGTAGCTCGTGCGGGCGCGGATTGATTTGCCTGCTCTATGCAATATTAGATAAAGGAATTGTCTATCAATTGTTGGAGACGAAATGAGCTTTGTAGGGAGAAAGAACATTAAAGTTTGAGTTTATTAAATAATTGCATTATTAAATCAAATTTTATTTGAAATTCTGACTCATGTGCTCGTTCTTGCCGGGGTTCAAGAAAAGGGATGCATCTAAAAATTAGTCATTTTTGAGTAAAGTGAAGAAAAATGTTTAGAAAATAGTAATTTTACATTTAAAAAATGTATGATGCAAAATAACAATTTTTCATGAGTCAGTTTTCTTGTGCTCCTTCCATACATGTCAAGTCTTCAAAACATCACCAGATATTAAATTGACTTTCTTAAACATCCAGTTATTATTATTATTATTATTATTATTATTATTATTATTATTATTATTATTATTATTATTATTATTATTATTGCCATCATCAACATCGAGGATCATTCAATATGACATGGGTTGTGTTACGTAGTGGACTCTGGGTTTTCATGATTAATGAGTTCGGAAAAGACTGACGAAAGCTGAACGTAAGAAAATTGCAGACATAATTCAGAGAAGAAATACATTAAATCCTGTTAATCTGTTCCAGATACACTAGTATAAGAACAAAATAGTACTTTATGTACCAAGGTCGTGAAGTGGTACTTCTTCAAAGGAGATAGATAGGGAAGCGAGACGGAGTGGAGCTGAGCTGGGCTGCTTTTACTCTATCGAATAAAAATAAAATTTCCTTTATAATTCTTAATAATAAAGTAACAATGGTATCATAGAAAAATGAAATAGAAGCAGTCAAAATATACGCTGGAGTCCCAGTTGCACTAAGGGGGACAAACTCAGTGTCAGTTCCTGGAGTTTCGTTTAATAATGTTACAAATTATGTTTTCAATATTAATGTTCAAAGGAAATTCGGGAGTTGTTGGCAATTTAATTGATTTTGAATACTATTGTGATATAAAACGGTTCAATGAAGTACTTGGTTTCAGTTAATGATTCTGCATCATGTTGGCATTACATGCCTTATTTCACAGCCTAGGCTCTAAAATTTTAAGACTTATGCTGCACAAGTGAAGATTTAGGTACTATAAATGATCCGTGAAATTCATCTTTAGAGATGAAGGTGCGAAAAAAAATTGTGCCACATTTTCATAATTTGCTATGAGTTATTTCTTGATTTCAATGTGTATCTCGCCCTTTTTATCAAAGCTCTGACTCTCAAGATCTTTCTTTAGCCCCTTGGTGGCTTATATAACAGACGCACACAGTAAACGAAGCCTCAAAAGCAAGGATTATTACAAAGACGAAAAGTTTCACATGAACACATGGGGTAATGCCAAGACCGCTTTTACAAGGAAGAGGCTCTGGCAATACCCACTCAACGAGAAACAAAGGACTGAGTCATCAATGAATGAGAACGAACGAATGTTTATGAGGACACTCGGTTCCGACAAAACTATGGAAGAAATCCGAATTGGAAGATGTACGCCGAATCATGGTTATGCCGAATCATGGTTCTGTGCGTTTGTGCGAGTTGGCATGCAAAAGTTACAATGCTTAGAAACTTTGCGAATGACAGTGAATTTCTATTCTTGCGACTGTATTGGCTGATATAATATAGTTGTCAAAACGTACCGAATTATCCTATTGTCATTATTATTATTATTATTATTATTATTATTATTATTATTATTACTTATGTTTACACATTGCTGGTTCACAGGAAGACCTGATTCACAAATAACAACGGGCTTTTCGCCAAGAGTGTTATTTGCTATTTATTTAAGAATCTGAATTTAGAAAGTTCGGACAATGCGACAAGTATTTAAGATAACACACTTCTGCATTAATTTTAAGAGCCTTGGAGGGATATCAAGTTTTTGAAGGATTTCTTTAACGTTTTTCTTTAAGGTCATTACTGGAGATAATTATTGGGAGAATGAATACTTGGTCTTGTTTCCATTGATCTTTGATTTGATATGCCTGATCGCTGTACATCCTTTTTTTTCTTTCTTCGAGAAAACTTTTTGCATGATCCTATAGGAAGGGACTGCAACATCAATGAGAAAAATAATGTTTGGCACCTTGAGAGTTATCACAATATCTGATCTGTAATGTTCTAGGCTATTGTGCCCCAAAATTGTGCGATCGAAATAAATTCTGACCTTTTCATTTTCAAACACACGTTCAGATTTGTATGTGTACTAAGGGGCATGATGATCACTAAATTTATGTTTGGTTGCAATTTGTTGGTGTATAATGGAAACGATCTGGTTATGGCGCATTGTGTAATTTGTCTGTGCGAGGGTTTCACATCCTGAAATGATGTGATCTATACTTTTCGTCCACACGTTATATCTGCGGTATTTATCGGATTGGACCTTGCGATCTTTTTAAACTTGTTTTCTATAGTTTCGGGTGGGAACAACTTCATCTTGAATGTCTAATATGAAACCCTCAGTTTCAGCACATTATTATTATTGTTGTTGTTATTATTATTATTGTTGTTGTTGTTGTTGTTTTGTTATCAATCCCTAAATTCATGACTGAAGATGTTAGGTGTCATTTAAGTATAAAATCTACTCCAGGTTGCAACCAGCTTTATAAGGCGAGCACCTACTGACTGTGGGTGCCTCTACAATACTTTGCGCGAAGTATGGGCTGATCCCAATACCGCGATGCCATGCATTTCCCAGTCTTTGTAAGCCTGGGAGTTTGGACAAGTTCATACATAGATTTTGCGGAACAAATCTCAGAGCACGGATAATTATTGGTAAGACCTTTGTTTTTATGCCCCTCATCCGGTGGATCTCGATTTTCAAACCCTTGAATTTCATTATTATTATCGTTTGTTATATTATAATTATATAAATATACGTTTTTATAAATATTACGCCTACTAATAAGGCTCTTGATTGATTGAATATTCAGTGTTTCGAGATGCGTTAACTACTATGCTCTTTAGACTCGCGCATGTTATATCCTGGAGGAGCGGCGTTTCTCTACCGCAGGAACGTGAGATAAGCGCCGACCTGCACGTTCACTAGCGAGGAGAGCGACTTCCTTTTTTATCTTTTACGTATCTCCCCCAGCTCAGACAAGCTCTAATCTCTGGTCTGATCTCCCGACATGTGTCGTAGTTGAGTAGCGCATGTACTGCATTTGTGTTACTAAAGACGGGCGGACAAGAATGAGTAAGGAAACCTCGAGTGCGGTCCGTGGCCCGTTTGGAAGGAGACTGCTCCTGCATTCACTAGGTATTGATCAGAGAAACCATAGAAAACTACCGATCGGAGCAGCTGACCACTAGAATGTTCTTCCAGACATTGTTGAATTCGGCTAGTTACTTAGCCAGAATCGAAACCCTAGGCCCTCCCGGCCAGCGACGCCGTAAAATCAGTGACAGGGACGGTGACAGTGCTGCGGCTGAGCCATCAGGACCGGGAGCGATAGCTCAGTGCATCAACTGATGTCACTGCAGCGCCTCTGACCGGGAGGTCCTAGGTTCCAGTCGTCACGGCGGCAGGCTTTTCGATACTAGCTCTTAGCTACGACCAATTCAGTCGCTGTCTGGAGGAGAACTCTAGCGACCGGATGCTCTAATCGGAAGTTTACCGTGGTTTCTCCGATCAACACCAGGCGAATGCCGGAGCAGTACCCTAACAAACGGACCACGGACCGCGCGCGATCTTTCCTTCCCCTTCCTTGTCCTATCGTCTTCCCTTACACACAAACACACACACACACACACACACACACACACACACACACACTAAAATGCACTACACTACCACATACGTATTCCGGGAGATCGGTTGGGAGCTTAGAGCTTGTTCCGGCTGGGGTGGTGCCCCACTGGTGGGAGAGTCCTGGTTAGGGGGAAACCCCACTAGCCGATGGTAGGTCGGCGCCGGATCTCGCCATCCAGAGGGGGAAGATCACCGCCATCTACCGAGAAAAACATGCACTACACTCACAGGACTAATGACTAAAGCAGTTGACGCGCCCAGAAACACGAAAAAATCAATCAATCTGAGCCATCAGGAAATTACGACTAGGTCATCAGGAAAGCACAGGTTCAAATAAGAATATAATGAAGTAATCAGATCCACATCCGCTAAAAATCCCTGCCTGAACCTTCTTCCGAGGATTTACGGAAAACGGAAAAAGGTAAATGCCACGTCCTTCCGCAACGATAAGGCACCGCGGAAAGAAGGAACGTAAATTTCGCCGGAAGTCCACATCACTCAATGCCTGTATGCGGTTGATGCGACGAAGTTATGATTATCAGACGTACATTTTAAAGAGTACAAGTGTACAAGTTCTCTTTTAGAAGGTTTTTGGTACTTTCTCTTTTTTCAATAGAGTACTCTATTGTGCTATTATAAAAATTATAAAAATATTAATTATAAAAATTTCTAAAAAGCACTTTAACATCGATATAATGTATACCTTCTTGGACATTATTGTATTAATTTTCCAAATACATTCACTATTTTAAAAGCTTTCTTCCGCTTCACTCTCTATGGAGTGTTAATGATTTCTTAGCCGTGATTCGTATCTATGAAATAAAAATAATAAAATATATTTTGAAAAGTATTTTTTTGTATACTAGCAATATAAACGACCTTTTTTGTTGCAATTAGTTGAAATTTTTCATAATCGGACACTTTAGGAGAAATTGTTCACAATCGGGATTGCGACATCATACGTTCAGCCAATCGCAGCGACGGCGGACGAAAGGGGGAGACGAAAGATAAACGGAACAACCGACCACCATTGACTCGCACAGATGTCAAATACCCGAAATGTCACAAGAAAGTTGTTTCTGTAAAATTGAGTGTGATTCTCTTATACATTTATATTTATGTTATACAAAAATATTGCGTAAGCAACTCGTTTATAATGTTGCTTTATTAGATTCGTACAAATTTGAAAACTCACTTATCGCGTCGCATAAACTACTATTGTAAAATCGTCGTAGTTCTCCTATGTGTTATACCGTTTACTACTTGGTCCCAATGCACACAAATGAGTTCATGAAATTCTCTCGAAATGTATGTCTCATCAAAAAATTTTCTTGAAAAATATCGTTTGGCATCACTTTGTGAGTGAAGATTCATTGTTAGGTTTTTTCCAGCAACAAATAAAATATCAGGATTGAAACTGTTAATTGAACCTTCATTGAAAGACTTGAGTAAGATTTTCCCCCTTTTACATCCATTTTGTCGATCATCACGATCGACTTTTTTTTTTTCAAATCGCTGAATCGTTTTCTTGACTTTCGCTTTGCAGTTTTTACGAGAACTCTGAATAGCGATTTTTTGGTTGCACACAGATGACGAAGAAGAAAGACATTTTAGAGTGTAATGTCAAATGTTGTTTGTGAAATGGCGGCAAAAACGTAGGCGTTTTTTAAAATATCTCCACTTTTTTTATTTTTAAACGAAAATGTTTACTCTTTTATTCACAAATACAAAAAAATCTCTTTTAGGGTTAAATTATGGGCCGAAAAAATACCTAATTCAGTATAAGTAATACAGTTTTTGGGAATTCATCAATTTCGGATGATATAATATCGGTTACTTTTCTTACTCATGCGGAAACTGTGAAGTTGCCGCTCGAGTATAAAGTCTGTATAAGCTATATAAATACGATGTAAGAAAATTAAAAACATTGAAACAGGAAGAGCAGTACACTAACAAACGGGCCACGGACCGCGCGCGATCTTTTCTTCCTCTTCCTTGTCCTATCGTCACCCCTTGCACACTCCTACACTAACATGCACTACACTACCACAAATGCCGGAAGACCGGTCGGGAACTTAGAACTTGTGCCGACTGGGGCGATGCCCTGCTGGCGGGAGATACCTGGTTGGCGAAAGACCCGCTAGTCGACAGTAAGTCGGCGCCGGATCTGTCCATCTAGCGGGGGAAGACCACTAGACGCGATCGAAAGCACGTACTACACTTACGGGACTAATGACCATAGTAGTTGACGCGCCCGGAATCACTATCAATCAAATCAAATCAGAACAGGGGAGGGCAAAGAACAATTTGCACAAGGTCGCAAATTACCTTGATTGCCCTGCGCAGAAGGGCACTTCGGGTTATAGGGCTTAATTATTTGATTCCCTTGTCGTTGTATTATTCATTTGTTCATACAGGGGAAACAAAACATTACTCAAAATTAGAAGAGAGTAAACTTAAAACTTTCCCAACTCTTTGAGGCATAAAGATCACAGAATGAAAAAGTTTATCTCAGTAAAAAATTGCAAAACGTATATGTAAAACGTAACGTCTGAGTATTGTTTCTGGTTCACAGTGGCAAAAAAGATGACCAAGTCGGTTATTGAAACCTCTAATACAGCGCACTGTGGTTGAAAAGTGCTAACAATGAACAAATCGGAGTAATGTTTCAAAGTAGGGATGGGGTTATTTGAGGATCGGCGAGGATGTTGCAAACCTCAAATCTTATTTGGGGCGCACAATTCGTATTTATTCGATTTCTGCCGACCTGAGACACTATTGATGTCTCAAACGGTTACCTTGAATTTACTACAAGAGTAAAAGATGGAGAAGAGCTAGATGGAGACAACAAAACACTGCCATTTCTTAAGTATTATCTGGAAAACAAAAAATGACGGACACAAAGATTGAAACTTTGAAGTGCGTTTTGGTCAGAAACTATCTACAAGGCGATCAGAAAATAAGTTATTAAAGAGGAAAGTATACGATTAATCACAACTTCGGGAGGGTTATTCTTACCTAAGGGTTACGTTTCATCATTTCTATGTCGGAGGCCAATAGAAGAAAAATACTTGAAAAGTTTTGTTGTTTTTTTGAAAGAATAATAATTCACGACCTCAGTGATTCACGAAGACTGAAATATTACTGCAGGAAGCAACGAAATGTGCGCAGATAAGTAATCAATTCAGCCAAATTAAGACAAAAATGCCGACAGACCTCACAGACGCTTACGCTTTCATTTAAGAAGCGCATTATCTCTCAACTTAGCATTCAGCTGACGCTTGACGCCTTGACCTTGCGATGGCGAAAGACAAGCAATGTGCCAACGGGTTTTGTTTTGCTGCAACCACTTTGCATAACGAAATAGAATGCTTCAACCAACGACAAAAAGGGACAGTACATTACACGATAGCTATAAATTGTAATACGGTGCATTGTTTTTACTTGTGTTGCAATTCTTATGTTCACATGATTGAATTCTGATGTTTTTACTATTAGATAAATAGTGTATAGAACAAATTTGTTGTTAAACAATGTATTCTGCGTTTAATCTTTATGTTGTAATCGAGTAATCTCCGTATGTCCGCCTGTCTGCCTGTCTGTCTGTCCACCTGCCCGCCATTCACGGTTAGATCACGGATAGGTATTACACACAAAGGAAAGCTTCCCACATACCATACGCCGATATGATGCACATGGTCGCCATATTGAAAGTGTGTAAACTGCTGTGCGACCCGGCATTTGTTGTGTGGTGAACGGTAGTGAAGGTGCCTTTTATTTCCGTTTTACTCGTATTTGATGTGTGTATAACTAACAAAAACATACGTAACCCCAGGGGACATTTGCTTATTATAGGCAAATATTAATATCGCACATAAGAAATATTAATAAAAATAGAGATAAAAGGCAAATAATTATAAATTCATAACTAGTGGTGCTACAGAATGTCACAGACTTTCTCGTATTAGTTTTCTATTTTCTTAAGTCTGGGATAATTTATCGGACTTGCCACATACTCTAGCCAACTGCCATCTATATCCGCCCAATGTACATTTTTTTGAAATTTTCTTCGGTTTCGTAATTGTAGAACCAAAATATTACTAGAAGAATATTAAAGAAGAGTAAAACCTCGTCGTAAATGACAATTTTCATTAAAAAATTTGGAGCCTTTTTAAGAAAGTATCGCATAAGCGTTATGAAAAATGGGAAATTGAAGCTCTTTTTCACATAACATTTTTGATTTTTCGGAAAACATTTAACTTAAACTCATTTAAAGCACTTTAACTCGCAAATGCAATAATGTTGACAAATCGCTGGAAATGTGCATATTAACGGCGTGAGATATATTAAAAAGTACATTTGTGTAATTTTTGAAAAACAAAATAATACACCAAAATTAATTTTGTCATAATAAACAGTGCAATTAGCACTAATCGTGGGAAAAGCTTTCTCAAAAACCGCTCCATTATTTTTTTTAAACTTTATGTTAACTTAAACTTTAAACTAAATTTAAACCATGGATAAAACCACTTACAAGAATGCGCAGGTCTTATTTTCGTTGAGCGCTCTGAATTTTTGAAAATTGCATTGTAAATAATGGGAAAGAATTTGATTGTTAACCGTCGACCCATGGAGTGCGGCTGAACATCTGCATTGTGTAGCGATGAAGTGCGCGGCGAATTAACTTGATGGCTTTGTGTTCGGGTCTAGACCTGGTGTTTTCTTTATTTTTTCTAACGCTTTTGCAGGTTCATATAGTAATGTAACATTGCGGAACCGTTAGAAATACTGTGAGAAAATGTTGACTGTCGTAGCACTACTAGTTATCTTAACTGTTCTAATAATCAACAAATGTATCCATTCGTTTTGGTAAACTTTCTTTTAAATTCATTTTTGAATTATTATCATTTATTCATTATATATATCATTAAATTCATTTCGTGCATTCGAAATATCTCGATTTCAACAAAGGAACCAGATAATCTATATGCGTCGACAGTTGTCAGTTAAAAAGAGGTAATAGTTGAAACAATATATTTTAATTAGCAGTTAAAGGTATACAATTTACATACACAGGAAAAATCCTGGACAACCTTGAAGTCAGAGCGTGTGCGGCCATGGTCGTTTCAGGAAGACCAACCCAACCCAACGTTGCATAAGAATGTCGCGGAGCGCCTTTCTGCATGTTGATGATGCTGAGAAATTTTTCATTCCTTTTTCCAAGAAGTTTTCGAAGAAGCATGTCAAAAACCCTGTAATTCGTCGCAATAAGATCACAGTATAAGTATTATGATAAGATACAAATAAGGACTGTTTACGTACAAATGAGAGTGAAAGCGTGCTGTAGCTAGGAAAAGGAGAATGAGATAGGAGATATCGTGGGTTGTAAAGTTCAATAATATTTTAAAAAATATTATTGATAATATACAATGATTTAATTTACAAAGCGTAATGCATTTCATTTATAAATTTTTACGTGTTATTATAAAAGTCTATTTTTAAAATATATTTTCTGAATATATTTCAGAATCTTACATCATTCATCATACATTACTCTTCACGGGTTTAAGTTATGTATTAGAGGCATCTACAAAAACCAAAAATGTGAAGTACAATTATGAGTTATATTTCAATTGCATTCATGTAGTGTAAAAGTAAATTTCTTATAATTCTTTCCCAAATTTAAATATCAGTCATATTCTGTTGTTTCGTTTTAGTGAAGCGAAACTCTGAGAGAACGCATCGAAAAAACAACAAAACAATAAAAGTAAAGTGCAAAGTTTTGGGAAGCATTTTCGCATGTAATTTGGATCTTCCTTATGATATAAAACACTTTTCAATATCCAATAAAAATATTAACTACTTAACGTAAATTAATATGTAACATTTTCTCTTACTAATGATTTCATTTCATTATATTGTTACACTTGAATAAGTAAAGTAGAGAAAGTATTCTAAATCCAAAGTTCGAGCTCTAGATTTTGCCAATAATTCAAGTTTTGGGAAATACTTTTTATGCGGAATATATCATTTCTCTGCCAAAATACTTTTTCAATACGTGCCTTTACATTTTTTGATCATCAACAGTAAGCTTTAAAGCCATAAACAAAATTTCTTTCCAAGGCTTTTATATTATATACCACCTCTCCGAATTTGGATTCTATCTTTTTATTTTGAAGGATATATCGACGACAAGCAAGAAAACTGATAATTTCGCTTCTCAAGCAGTCATTTTTTAGTTAAGTGAAGAAATATGTTTATAAAATAGTCACCTTCTACAAATAGAAAATTCATGAAATTTTGACTGACTTTTAACCAACTCATATGTAGTGTAAAACACTTAGTCTTTGACCGCGAAGAAAATGGTTTAGTTCAGAATAAAACAATTCTCCTACAAGAAGACAATGATATGTTTGCAGGAAAGAAACATTATTACCAAATTACTATATTTCCATGAACACAACTGTTCAAATATGTAGCGTAATTAGAGATCATGCCATAAACGGTGACCTGGATTAAATCATCTATTACAAACATATATCTTTCTGAAGGAGAATATGAGGAGAAACACAAAAATTAAGACATAACTTTAGGACAAGAGATTAATACGTAGTTTAATGAGAAATGACTCCAAGTAAATATGACCAAGTACATGAACATAGAGAAAATGGAGTCTGAGGCGAGTGCTGACCGTCAATATTTCGAGTCATTCCACTCTGATTCCTGACAGAGAATTCATAATAATGTGGAGAAGGGTGTTGACGAAATCAGCTGAAAAATGCTCCCACTCCTCCCTAAATAGAGAACCACAGTTTGCAATTGTTCGAGGAGTACGCCTGAAGTTGTCTTCTCAATGCATCTCGTGTATGTTCTATGGAGATCAAATCCAATCAAGCCGTTCGATTTCTTCTCCCTTAAGAAATTGGCCCAGCAGATTTGGTCGAAGACACTATGCGCTACTGAGCGACCCACTCCTCCCTAAAACAACCGCAGGTAAGTGTTGATTGATTGAATGATTGATGATTTTCAGCGCATCAACTGCTAAGGTAATTAGTCCCATGAGTGTAGTTCATGTTTTTTTTTTATCGCGGGAGGCGCCAGGGATATAACCCCGCTGGATGGCGAATTCCGACGCCGACCTACCCAGTGGCTTGTGGGTTTTACCAACCCGGTATCTCCCACAAGGCGGGCACCGCCCCTGCCGGGATTTGTTCTAAGCTCCCGACTGATCTACCGGCATGTGTGGTAGTATAGTTTGGTTTGGTTTTTTCGTGTTTCCGGGCGCGTCAACTGCTTTAGTCATTAGCCCCGTTAGTGTAGTGCATGTTTTTTCAAGTGAGATGGCGCTGATCTTCCCCCGCTGGATGGCGAGATCCGGCGCCGACCTACCGTCGGCTAGTGGGGTTTCCCCTTAACCAGGACTCTCCCACCAGCGAGGCACCGCCCCAGTCGGGACAATCTCTAAGCTCCCGACCGGTCTCCCAGGATATGTGGTAGTGTAGTGCAAGTTAGTGTAAGTGAGTGTATAAGGGGAGAGGATAGGACAAGGAAGAGGAAGGAAAAATCGCGCGCGGTCCGTGGCCCGTTTGTTAGGGTACTGCTCCGGCATTCGCCTGGTGTTGATCGGAGAAACCACGGAAAACTACCGATCAGAGCAGCCGGCCGCTAGAATTCTCCTCTAGACAGCAGCTTAATTCGACCTAGCTGAAAAGCTAGTGTCGAAAATCCTGCCGCCGTCAGGACTCGAACGTAGGACCTCCAGGTTAGAGGCGCTGCAGTGACATCAGTTGATGCACTGAGCTACCGCTACCGGTTGTGGTAGTGTAGGGCATGTAAATGTGTGTATAAGGGTTGAGGATAGGAGAAGGAAGAGGAAGGGAAGATCGCGCGCGGTTCTTGGCCCGTCTGTTCGAGTCCTGCTCCGGCATTCGCCACGTAGGGATCGGAGAAACCAAGGAAAACTACATATCAATGCAGCCGGCCGCTGGAATTCTCCTCCACACAGCGGCTGAATTCGACCTAACTATGTGGTTAGCGTTGAAAATCCTGCTACTGTCGTGACTCAAACCCTGGGACTTTCCAGTAAGGGGCATTGCAGTGACATCAATTGATTCCCTGAGCCACCTAGGCCGATGTAAGTGTCAAGAAACTCGAAAGAAACGCAAGTGAGCCGCCAAGCCATGGCAGTAATGCCCTCGAAGACGTAAGCTCCATTGTGCATGATACCTGCCCACACCGTTTCGAGTACACCATCTCCACCTCAATTACGGTCCTTTTCCACGATGTTATGCGGATTGTAGCGACTCCCCTGTTCTCTCCAGACCAACGTGCGACGAGAATCATTCTGCAAAGGGAATCGCTACTCGTCAGAGAAGAACCGTTAACGTCTCTTCCTTCATTTAACGACGAATGCCCCGCAACCCTGAGGGCCACCTGTGCGAGGTGAAAGCGGGACACAATCTGCTTGCTGGTCATACGGCGTTTAGATCAGCTGTTGAACAACCGTCGAGATGCAGTTTGCCTCTAAATTCTACGACCTGATGGCGCTGCAAGTCCTGATGCAAATTACCAGGCAGTCATCTGCTCGATTAATTCTTGCCGTTAATGATAGTGGATCTTCCGAGGGATCGTTGCCGATGGTTATATCCGGAAGAAATTTCAATAATGATGGGATTCTTATCATAAGCGTTACCCTCATTAGCAGTTCCTGAATAGATTCTTATGGCATTTAACAATTTTTAAATGGTGTTAAATAGATTGACATATTTTAAGTATTTAATGAATTTGGCACACAATGGGCTGTGAGTAATTATTTACTCAAGAAAGTTTGATAGCAGTACTTTTTTCGAGCTTGAACAAGTTCGGAAGCTTTTTCTTTCTCGTATATACGTAGAATAAGAGAAAGTTATGCCTTGCTGCGGAAAATCCATTTCGAGATTTTAACCGAAATATATGTTTTGGCATTTCCTTATATCGAAAAATTGTTTTTTTCAGTACGCCCGTCTGCCCATCTATCTGTCTGTGATCACTAAGATTTGAAATATTTGCAGTTTTTTCCAAAATGAATATTCCTCGATTGATCTGACCCCATCCAAAGCCCTGCGATTTTGAAAAGAAAGAAATATTTGCGGTACTTTACATAAAGCCCCTGAGACGTTTTCAAAATTTTCTAAAAAATCGCTCTAAATATTTTCTTTAAATTTCTTGAAAGAACAGAAAGAAACACACTTTTAAAAATGGCATAGGTCCGATTTTTACAGTTAACTCTGAATTTTTGAAAATTGCAAAACATACAATTTTTGAAAATTGCAAATTAAACATATTTCGTTCTACTGTTTTACTTCAAATGTTTTGCAAAATATTTGAAGAATTCAGATAATGCCGATTTGAGAAAATTGTGAAAACGCAACATGATCTTCAGTAGTATCGACGGTGCACGAAGACAGTGATGCAGGTTTCTCATTTTTTAAATATAATTTTGTCATTGGTGATTGAAAAATTAATATTTTCCAGAGGAACAGTTTTATCCCGGAACAATTATTTCGCACGCAACGACGTGTATTCCTCGCATACCGACTTCCTTCTGAGCTATATTAATTTTTTAATAATAAAATACACTATTTTCTACATAGTTTTCATCATATAACTACAATTCAGCGATAATACTACTATACTATTACGCGTACGTGTAGTGAAAAGTAGAAAAAGATATGTAAAATATCAGATTAGATATCACCACTGCCAATGGAGTGCTTTTACAATACTTTCTCTGTATCTGGGATTGCGTGAAAGCTATTGTGAAATCTACAGACACCCATCCTCGGCGTTCCCTGGACTATTTATTAATAAACAAAATGACCTTTATCCTTCTTTATCTTTTCAAGATAATAAGATTATTTGATGAAGTCTTTTAGATCACCATGTGAAGGTCTTTTCTTATCGGTACGTGAAAATAAAACTTCTGGAGAACAAAATGGATTCAAACCCTAGGAAAAAACATCTCTTCTGAATAACCTTGAACTATAGACCATTGCAAACTTCCATGCGCTTTTGATGAATTTGCGAGCCACATTTTAATACTGCAGTACTAAAGAGATTACTCATGAAAAAGTGATGCTTTGAAAAAAGATTTTCAGTGTGGACATAAATTACATTTCCTGAATGACACCAGTGTAGATATTACAAGTTGTTGAGGAAGATTATGTGGTAATTTTGTTATATATATTCTAACACACCCACCTACTACCTTCCAAACGTGGTATGGGCGTGAAAGTATGAATGCTCGTGAAGCGAGATTATGAAAGTATGAATGCGAAAGTATGAATGCTCGTGAAGCGGCGGTGCTAGCCGAATTCGTTTACTACGCTCCGTGAAGTCACGAAGGTTAAGCGAATTCGAGACTCGCGGGTTCTTGGTTGGGTGACCGGCCAGGAACCCCGGGATCTAACGTCGTCGAGCCCCTGGCCGAAGGGATAGAAGGCACTGACTGACTGCGACGTGACGAGACTTGACTTAGTAATTAACGGAGGATTACTCCAAAGAGTGCGCTCAACGCCCCTTAAGGGGCTTGGAACAAATTGAAAAAAAAATTCTCAGGAAGCAGGATCTTTTGGGTAGGAGAAAGGTCTAAACCCTAGACACAATGAATCAGATAAAATACGAATAAAATGAGCTTATATTCAATGAAAAATACAGGGACGCAATTATATAACAGGATAATGCACTTTAAGTAGTTGGTCACTGAAAAAAAAAAAAAACAGAAAACAGGGCAAAACAATAAAACGTAACATACACGTTACTTAAATCTGACCCCTTTACGCAGAAAGCAATTACTTTTAACACAATACAATAAACTGTCTTTTCCAGATAATATCAACTGTACATCGTGTGAAAATCATGAATTATTTAAGTAAAGTTGTACAAGGTATGGCCTCTTTGAATGAATTTAATAAATGCAGTAAATGAACTTGAAACTGCCACTCACATCGTTTGGAATTCTCCCACCTATTCTGGACTTTTCACCCACTTTTAACACGAATTGTCGTATGTTTACTGCTATTCTCTTTCCCCAACTGATCGACGCATAAAAGTTACCAGTTCTTTTACCTCAACAGCTCCGCATCGCTCGCCTGTAGGTAACCTTGGGGATTTTCTGCCGCTCGCAGCCCCACGTTGCTCGCGTCTTCGCTCGCTGTCCCACGACGTTAGCAGTTTCCTTCTTCGAACTCTGGACTCCGCTACGCCTACAATTTCCACACCCTTCTCCCGTTCTCCGGACTCGTGCGATTCTCGTTCCTGTCCAAATCTTTTTCACCTACGCTTCGCTCTTGCTGGGGTCGTCCTTCTTCTTCTGCCGCGCCTCGTACAAGTTTGTTCGCGCTTCCAGTCTCGAATAATTAATGTTGCGGAATTTATGCTTTAAATGCTCGGCCTACCTACCACACTTTGAGCGTGTGAGGTCTCAGCGTGGAATATGAGATGCTGGATTTAGTTAATGTCCTTCTGCGCGAATTTTACAAATTTGAAATTATTTCGAAATCAAACAAACACTTCACTTGCTCTCTCAAATATTGTGAATGTTAATGCAAATAATGTTCGGGCACTCCACTTCTCAATTACATCACTTTCGAAGATACCCTTCTCAAGCTAACTTTTAACTACCAAGTTAAAATAAACTCCTATGCTATCGAGTTACAATCGCCTTCAGAACTCAGTCTAGTCTCCGTCGCTGTTGCAATCAAAGAGAGTTCAGTCTAGTCGCCGTCGCTGTTGCAATCAAAGAGAGCTTAGTCTAGTCGCCGTCGCTGCTGCAATCAAAGAGGGCTCCTCCGAGGCGCGCCGCGATACTTATGGTACCCGCGCCTGGGGAAATTTTTGGAGGGGTGAATATTCTCCTCTTTTCGTGACCTCCCGGAAAATATTATTTTCTAGTTCGGGCGTAGTATCGAAAAAATTACGTAGTCATTTTTTGAGGAATCAGATGATATTGAATGTAACATACCTTCCCGGGGATTCTGAGGAGTAATTGATAAAACCTGCTGCGGAATTCATGAGAACCGGAAGTACTGACGTTTGGCCAAAGTATTACTCTGTACAAATCATACTGTTGTCAGCATTGTTTCTCTTGGGGTACGATAGAAAGCCGTCCTAACTTAAATTTTTTTACCACACACTATTTGACTATAATTCACTCTCAGTATAAACAATGTGGACTAATATTCATAGCAGGAAGAAAGAAAAGGTATGGCACCGAAGTCGACCTAACCCATGAAGCTATGTATTCCTAGCTCCATGACCTAACCCATGTTAGGTATTGCTAACTTATGAAAATGAAAAATCATGCGAGAGACTAAATTTATTCGTAAACGTTGTTTTTCTAAAGCAACTACTCAATTCAGTTTTGTTTTTTTTAAGATTTACAAATAATTATTTAAATGCTTCGTTTACGTTTACAAGCAGCGATTGTTAAACTATTGATGAAATAAATGGTTGAGTGTTCGACTAGCGACTGGCACGAAAATACCACCTTAAATATCTGTTACAGAACGATTTTCCTAAGGATGAGCCAAAGTGACAGCTAGTGCTGGCAACATAACTGAAGGTTCTGTGGTCGTTGTGCCCTCAAGCCCATTAGACTCCCTTCCTGCATTCGTTCGTTTGCAGTTGGCTAACTTGTAAATGGCTTCGACGCTTCCTTTTGTGATTTACTCGTCCAACGAAAATATAGTGCGCTTTGAGAAATAATTGAAATTAGGCAGTGTTATGTGATCTTCTGTAAACATTCTTCTTTTCTATTAACATTAAATTGAATTTACTTTTTGAATGATAAATATTATGTTTATTTTAAAACCGAGATGATTATTGGTGCACGTGTTTCTGTCTATTGTGCTGTCGTGTGTCGAGCTGGGATTGAGAGTTTTCTATTTTCATTCGTGGCAGTTTTCTTTTACTGATTGTGAGAGCATGTTAAATCTCTTGTGTAAAATCTCTTAGATTTTACACCAATGTAATGGAATTTAAATATTTCCCCGACTCGCGTACGTGCATGTCCCTTAGCTAAACTCTTATATTTCTGCGTAGGGATGTTTTCACAGGGGTCATAACCTAACACTTTACGAAGAGGCGTGGTTGAACGGCTGTCGCGGCGGGCGAATACTTCTCTGAATCACATGTGATGTTCACTTTTTACACGAACTGTCACTTGGCTCATCTTTAGGAAAATTCTTCTATATCTAGGGTGTACACGAGCTCGTTTTCAGAGTTCACTTACACCTGTAGCCACGAAGAAAAGGCCGACAATTCAGTGGATGAATTAGGATTGAAAAATCAAGAATCGTTTTTAGAATGCAATGCCACATCATGATGAACTGGAAGGAAATACTTTCAATGTCTTTCAATGGCATTTATCTAATGGGGTGGGTTTGCTCTTTCTACGTACTAAATAAATTCATTTTTATGACAATTCATTATATAATAATTAAATTTCTTTGAGTAAATATTACATCTTCAATTTTAATGTTTCTACTGAAAATGCGTTTAACATTTCGAAACAACATTCAATACTGATATTGTTTAAATTGATATTCTCTCTCGTTATTTGCAAAATAACTTACTACATGAATGTTTCCGAATGAAAATAATACTGTTGGGCTTGAAAAGCTGCAACACCGCGACCAATTGGATATCAAATCGTCTCCCCCCTGTTCCGCAGGAGCAAAAACGTTGCACTTACGTGTGCGGAAAATGAGGTCCTGTCCTGGTGCTATAAAATTGGCTGTTGCGGAACGGCACTCATGAATACTTCTTTTTCTTCTTCGCATGGCGTCAGCTGTGTTGAAAGAGGGATGCACTGAGGATACTATAGAAGTAACATCAGGCACGAAAAATTGCGAAAAATTAATATAATCAAATATATGCATTTTAAAGTAAAAAATTAAACTATTGTACAGTTTGTTTGTATTTTCTCGTCTTCATGGGTATCTATTAAAAACAGTGAAAATCATTGACATCCTTCACAAGTCCAGATGTTGCTTAGTTTTCAGACAATATAGGCCTATGTACAAAATTAGTAATAGTTATCAGGCGCTCACGCAACCCGCAACCCACAATGTGGTGCAAAATACTTTACCACCATGCATAACTCGAAAACGATGGGTTTTGAGACCTTAAAACCGGATTATGTTTCTTATGATGTAATCTATGCAATGGAACCTTCTTCGATGTATTATTAGATATGGTATTTCATAGCACGGTTTGTCAGAACGAAAGCGAGTTGAGTTTTGACCTGGATATATTTTCACTTTTAAAACAATGATTTACAAAGTGAAGAATGTTCGCACGGCTCTACCTAGTCTTATTGTATTCTCCTTATGGCTCAATACACGTCATACCGCTTTTTGCCTTTGGCGGCTTCCGACCCTGAAGCAGAGTCCCTCTCGTACCCGTTTGCTGCGGAGGCATTCCTTTTTCTTCTTTTTTATTTATTGTTGCATCAACAGCGATTGTCATTAGCGACAATGGAGGCAACATCGCCGTAAGACAACACTATTTTTCTCAAAGAAATTAACAATAGATAATAAAAAGCGATATCATGGTTTACGTATATGTATTTAGGTAAAATGCAGAGGTTTGCGGAGGTTTACCTTTTTCTTCTTTTTTATTTATTGTTGCATCAACAGTGATTGTCATTAGCGACAATGGAGGCAACGTCGCCGTAAGACAACACTATTTTTCTCAAAAAAATTAAAAATAGATAATAAAAAGCGATATCGTGGTTTACGTATATGTATTTAGGTAAAATGCAGAGGTTTGCGGAGGTTTACCTTTTTCTTCTTTTTTTATTGTTGCATCAACAGTGATTGTCATTAGCGACAATGGAGGCAACGTCGCCGTAAGACAACACTATTTTTCTCAAAGAAATTAAAAAATAAAAAGCGATATCGCGGTTTACGTGTATGTATTTAGGTAAAATGCAGAGCTTTACAGAGCCGGAATGACAAAGAGCCGAACATGTTTTCCTCATAAAATCAGAACACTGAAGATACCTTATGAATAATACAAAGTTACCTTGAACAATAGGAACAGGCGGACGTAACAAAATATCAGGATGAATGGGGATAGTAAAATGTACAAATAAATCGCGGAATGCCTCGTAAAGTTACCTCTTTATTAGGAAATAAATTTAATAGTTCTTCACAAATTTCGAATGCGACTCCGTATTGTCTCCAATTACCGCACGTGCCAAACAAGTCACGAAGGTAATGAATGTAATATGTCAAATAGTGTGTAAGGAGGCTTCTAATATGGGGGTTCCCGAGTATGAAATTGTCTTGCAATGTGGAAGGTCATTCCCATGCTAAGGTACACATGAAGGATGGGAAAGTACTTAAGACAGTTGCATTCATAGTAGTGTTTGTCAGTCTTTTGAGCCTTCCGTAATTATCTTAAATTAATTTTTGGAATTTTCTTAAATTAATAATCTCGGGACTCCCAACTCAGTCAATTTTTTTTTTAAATTACTAGATGAACAAGCCCCGGCATTTCCAGGGATTTTTTTTTACCACAATTAGGAAAAAGAATCAATTCTCTCTAGAGTTTACAATGGAAGTAATTTTATTTATATCCTCGCCATGTCACACACGCCCACCATCCCCGCCACGCCCCGACCGCCTCCGCCCTCACCACTGCGTGCAACCGAGAGCGGTATCTCATTGCATCAACTGATGCCACTGCAGCGCCTCTGACCGGGAGGTCCTAGGTTCGAGTCCTGACGGTGGCAGGATTTTCGACGCTAGCTTTTCAGCTTAGTCGAATTCAGTCGCAGTCTGGAGGAGAATTCTAGCGGCCGGCTGCTCTGATCGGTAGTTTTCCGTGGTTTCTCCGATCAACACCAGGCGAATGCCGGAGCAGTACCCTACCAAACGGGCCACGGACCGCGCGCGATCTGTCCTTCCTCTTCCTTGTCCTATCCTCTCCCCTTACACACACACTTACACCAACAAGCACTACACTAAACTGCTGGCCAGCTAAAAAGCCGAACTAACGGGACAACTTTTGAAAAATGTCACTGTCGGATGAGAATATACATTTATACTCGATAGAGGGTAGTTTCGTTTCGTTTTATGTTGGTAAAAGTTGTTGCCAACCGTCACACAAATACCCTGTATATATTACCTTCAAGCGGTAGGGACATTTTTTAAAATTTAAGTTTGCAATGAAACAATCACTACTTCCGTAGATTCCGCCAACATTCAAAGTCATACAAGTGAAGTTGTGTTAGTTTACGAGTGTTGCTAAAGATTTGCATTTTGCGTTTTGGTACTCTTCGTTCTTTGCGTTTTATCGTTCAATTTATTTATTTAGTAATACTAGGCGTTTTTGAGTTTTATTTATTATTTTCCAATTGTTTTCTTTAGTAATAATAATAAAGTTAATTGAAAGAGTTATAGTAATTCATTATTTATTTATTTATTTATTTATTTATTTGCGTCAAAAAAACAGTTAAAAACTGCGTATGACGTGCTATGGGGAAAAGTGAATTGTGTGCACATTTTCAAAATTCTGGGATCTCTACACCAAGTCATATACTACTTAAATTTTGAATTTTGAAAGGAAAAAAAACAACAAAAAACTCCCATGTAATAAAACCTATTTTCAAGGATAAACAAGCAATAAATTTTGAATTTTGAAAGGGAGAAAAACAACAAAAAAACTCCCATGTAATAAAATCTATTTTCAAAGAAAATAAGCAATAAATTTTGGCTCTTATTACTTCCTGCCGCGACAACATGGAAACGATAATTTGAATAAATGTATTTCCCACTGAATTCTAGAAGACGTGCACAGAAATGAAGTTACATTTATGTCCAGAAGCAAAACAAGGGGCCATCTCAGCATTTGCTCAATGGATCAGGGAAACTGGACGAAAAACCTGATCGAGATGGGGGATTATTTGTTGTTGTTGTTGTTGTTGTTGTTAAGTGTCCCTTTAGTATTTCTTGTTTTTAATTAATTATATTATATTTATTATTATTTTTTCTGAATTCATTTTAATTATAAGTGGACAATAATGGATAGCCCAACAACATCTGTGTCTATACTTAATATTGAACCTTTGGAGATAAAACGTATTCAAAGACTGTCTCTGGTAACAATGGATAAGTTATTGAAGACTTACTTACACTAATGATGATTTTCATTATTTTTTTAACTTACTTTTAAAAGATAATGAATAATTGAACTGATAAATTAAATGGATGCATTTGCATTGATATTGACATAACTGGACTGTTAGGAACAATTCATTAGATCACTTAAAAACTACAATGTATATCACGTTAATTAACTTCAATAATTGTGGTATTTATTTGCGTTCAATAAAACTCATTACTATCACTTCAAAACGTGAAGGAACTGTTGACACACATCTCAAAAGCATTAATAACTTAAAAGTATGACCGCAGATAATTTTTGAGGTTGTATTTTTCATCTGCACTTGACATTTTTTAACACTTCTTAAGTTCGCAATAGTTGATAATGATAATTCTTAATTAACTTAATAATTATTCACAGAGTTAATATTCGTTTATAGATGAACATCTCTTTTTAATTCTACCGAAAAACGAAACATGTATTATTAAACAGTGGACAAGACTCGAGACCGCGCGAGGATTGTGAATGAAACAAACAAAACAAAAGAGAGAGACTAGATCAGAGTTATAGTTTCATAAGTTGGCTATTCCGACAGGAAATCTTTCAAGCTGCCATATTGCGAATTTAGTGCGGCCTAATACACGGCCTGGAGTCTACCACATATCCCGGGAGACCGGTCGGAAGCTTAGAGATTGTCCCGGCTGGGGCGGCGCCCCGCTGGTGGGAGAGTCCTGGTTAGGGGGAAACCCCACTAGCCGACGGTAGGTCGGCGCCGGATCTCGCCATCCAGCGGGGGAAGATCACCGCCATCTCTCGAGAAAAAACATGCACTATACTAACGGGACTAATGACCAGAGCAGTTGACGCGCGCGGAAACTCGAAAAAATCAATCAATCACTGCGTGCAGGCTTAGGTGGCTCAGAGCATGAATTGCTTCTCTGCCCGCATTGGCTGGCGTGCCTGCCCCTGACGGAAGGTCCCAGGGTTCGAGACCCGACGGTGGCAGACTACGTAGCAAGAGCGAATTCAGCCACTGGCGGGTGATCCCTGGTTGGGGGAAATCCTGCTCGTTGACGGAAACATCGACGCCGGATCTCACCATCCATCAGGGGAAGACCATCGCCACCTCTCGCGATAAAATATGCATTACACTTACGGTGACCCTAGCTATTGACGTGAATGGAATCCTTAATCAATCAACCCCCTCCGTCTCGCTCCGCTCACCCTAATATACCTAGCTGTATTTCTTATTGCAATTAACCAAATTAAAAAATAATATTAATGGAATTTCAGGATGAAAGAATATATTGAACTACTCCTAGTTCAGATGTACCTATCAGAACAGAAAATTGAATGAAAATCATATTATCGGCTGCAAAGGTTTTATATCACATATACACTACAGTTATTTTATTTACTCGCATACGTAGGTCCTACTTAAGAGATTGCCATGTAAAGTTGCTAAAAATTGATGTTGAGATATAGACGAAAACAACAAACGTTTTGGGGGTCCCCGATGTCGAAAATTGAATGTTTAACATCTGTTCGCCCGTAAACGATACTAGCAACTCAACCATACACAGAATTTTCTCCAAAATTGACAAGCCCCCGACCAACCTGGCCATACTCCATTAGCAGGATATTGGAAATGGATATTTTAAAATGCTTCCTATAATAACCGTAGGAAGTTTTGGAAATTTTCTCAAAAATGACTCCAAAAATTTCTTTAAATAATTTGTGCGAATACACGACAGTACAGTAAAAATATGGCAAGGAATCAATATTCTTTAAATATTTGAAATATTGAAAATTACAAACTTTCAAACGTGTCTTATATCTTTATTATGGAAATTCATTATTTTTTCCATAATGAAATACAGTCTCTGAGGTCTTTAAATTTTACAATGTAAATTTTTTCAAAATTTGAGAGGTTTTTGAGTTATTTGGGTCACATTGCCAGAATTTTTCAAAAGAATCTAAATGAGATATTCTCAAAAAGGCTACCAATTTTTACTTAACTTGTTTTGCTCAGATGATATAAAGTGCGATCATAAACATGAAATTGATCCAATTATTATTAAAATATTCTAAAATAGCGAATTCCGTTGCTGAAGTGATTTTTCAAGAAATTTCAATGTAATATTAAATATCCGATATACATAATATAAAAAAGAATGTACAGATTATTACCACTAATTAAAAATAAATGATAGATCAAAGATAACAATAAAAACAGAAATTTAAAGTTCATAAAGAAGCTTAAATAACTTATTTGTTAGTTAACAATTTTAAGTAAATGTTTATTTTTTTAATAAATTTATTTATTTTTGCTTCGTGTCTCTATTTCTTTCAGTGTTCTAAGGTTAGCGAGTACTTCGATAGGGAAGCACTGCTTTAGAGTATCTGCTGCTTCACTGAATATTTTTCATTGCCTTATTTAAATGTGGTCTTCTGGGCAACAAATCGATTATTTCAGTCAGTATAAACGTCCCATTTATACGAATCTGATCTCGACAGTCTTTGCAATCGTCACTAGGAAGTATTCTATCACCAACATCCTACGTTTTTCAACTACATACGTTTTCAACTACAACTACATAGCAGGCTAGCCCTGAGGAAGACCACGAAAAGATGGTCGAAACGTCGGCAACACAGCCATCGACGCGGCGTCACCCGGACAGCCAAGATCATCTTCAATTACATACGTTTTTCATGCATCTCTCAATCAAAAAACGTTTCTCAGTGTCCTTGAATTTGAGTTTTTTGTGACGCAGCATGTTTTCTCGCGGACGTTTTCAGAGATTTCTCAGGAGAATTCTTTTTTAACAAGTACCGGCACATGTTCGCGTGAACGGCCTGCTCAAATAAAGTTTTATGAACAGGTTCACGAAAAAAATTGCATCACCGGCCCTGAAACAGAGGGACTTGTTTCTCAGTAGTTTCGTTCCGTTGATTAGCAAAAAATAATGTTTAATATTTCGTTTCATCGTTAGTAAAATTATCTGTGACATAACGATCCTAATGAAGCGAGATTTTAAGTGAATTTTTCTTTTTCAACCTGCCTGATGAATATTTCACGTTTTTTGCGTTGGTAATATTCGTAGAACCCAAGAGTGCTGTTCAAGGCCTACAACTTCCACACGACGAAGAGTGCTGTAAGTTGCGTATACCACTTCTAGCCCAAACGGTTAAGTTTTCCTTTATATGTTTGCTCAGAGTTTCCTCACTACAAAAGACTACGAAATTTACAAAATTCTTCGACCAACAAGGATTAGACTTCAACATGTTCCGTTGTTCACTTCTTTGGCCTCCTACGTCTCTCCTCCTTCCTGATAGGATATATTTAAGAGTTATTCCAATAACTCTCATTTGCCTTCTTTTCCAACTGTTTTAATCTTTCCTTCTTATTAGTAAGTATTTTTTCTACCACAGGCCTGACATTCAGTTCTTTTCTTATAACAAATTTCCCCTTTTTATTTACTGTACTTATTTACTGTATTTAAGTACTGTAATGATTTGCGATCATTTCGGTAATTTAGTGTTCCAGAGAATAAAGACTTTCCAATAAAATGTTAAGATTTATATTCAAAAAGACAGAAGATGGCAGCGCCGCGCGCAAACATTTTTTCTAAATTAACCGAACGCGAGAAGAAAGAGAAATGCAAGAAGAAAGTCAAATTTCACATAAGCATTCAATAAAGCATAATATTTAGAATTGTTAGGAAGAACAATCAGCAAAATCGGGCAAGGGGTTCACAAAATTTCGAAGATAATCGTAATCGTACATTTCAAGTTAAAAAGCGTGAACATGGAGACCATTGTTGTTAGGGTAAAGTTGAGGGCAAATATGTTTTTTAATGAATATTACGGAAACGCTTGAAGGAATCGAGCTGGAACTTTAGAGAACAACAGGGTGAAGTTTATGAACAATTTCGAAAGTAATCACGATTTTGGGAAACGTCTAGAAAATGAATTAAAATTAAAAGTATAATTGAAATATGTTTGAAACAAGTGACGCATCGTAGTGACGTCACGACAGTGAACGCACTAAAAACCATGAGATTTAATAAAATAAGACATCGAAAGGAAAAATTGAGATCGCTGTAATTATCGGAGAAACAATATACAAACATTGAGAACCGGCAGCGAGGCTTAAAAACGCTTATAAACGGGAAATTAAGAAATTAATCTTGTTTGTGGTCACGGGCGAGCGATCGGCGCTTGTTCAAGAAAAATCTATGTAGGATAGGGGACAACAATACTCGAGAGACGAGAAAAAGTGCAGTGTTTTATGGTTGGTGAAGACGCTAGCTCCGCGTTAGCGTAATGTAACATTTTAAAAATTATTGTTCGGAAGTGGACTTTGAAAACATTTTAGATATTTTGATGCGGACGAAAAGGTTGTAACAAACGGGTGAATGGATTCGTAAGCAAGGGCGAATAATTTACGTGTAAAAGCGACGCGAACATTAATTTTGCGCGATGGCACTTTTGAACGATGGTCGCGGACATTTTGTCGTAGTGTTTACAACACGAAGTTAGCATGCGCCGGACAGTAAAAGGTAATACTTTTGCTGTCATTTACTACACTTTTACTGTCTGTCACGTCTTTACTGTCTGTTCTCCGGACAGTAAAAGGTAATACTTTTACAGAATATTTTATTTTGGTTCGCGTAACGAAACAGTCTCTCTTCGCCGCGGGAACATTAAATGTAGTGGAAACTTGGCGTTTCATCGCAAAACGTTTCATAGTGGTTTTCTTAACCATGTGAGTTCGTGGTATATATGATCATGGGAACTGGTGGAAGCTGAGACGGTACCATTGCCGACGACGACGCGTGATATGGCCGCATGTTGCAGTGTTTATCCGGTATCAGGGAAGTGATGCATGGATATTTTTTTTCTATCTGGCAACTTCAAAGGCATCTGTCGAAGACCAAGTTCTGTTAATTAATTATAGAATAAGAGGGTCAACAATCTGAAACGACAGAATGCGCATTCGGTGTGGATGAATGTATTTTTGTATGTAATTTTGTACATGAATTTTCAGTGTGAATGGTCATTATTTTTTCTTTTTTTTTTGTTTGTTTGCTATGTTTTGTTTTGTGTGCCGTCAGAGGGCACTATCATTGTACATATATTTGTCATTTTGAAACATCAGAGGAAAAGAAACAGTCCATAAAAGTAGTAAATAAATTAAGATGAATGCATTCGGGTTCATCAATAACCATTAGAGAATGTGTTGTGATTAAGGTAGTTAGATGCAGACCCATGTACGTGCACATAAGTACCTCGTTTGTATCCCTGTATAGATATAGTTTGTATCCCTACATAGTCACGCCCAGGGAGAATTTAGAAGTGGTATAAATTTTGCTAGCTAACGGGTAAGTACAAAAGTTAAGGTAGGTTTAAGGAAGGGTATGTGTGTTAATGACAAGGCGCCCAGATGTGTTTAAAAAAATAAAAATAGAAAAATATTACAGTGGCAGAAAGAAAAGAAAAGTATTGTATTGGCAGTAGAACGAGGGATTATTATTATATCGGAGCTCAACGCGCGAATGACTGCAAGAGTGGGTTTATTATAGTACTGAGATGGCAGTAATATTAAATACCTTTACGCACGTATCTTTAAGCGTTTTGTTTTTAAATCCTTGTGAATGTTGTCATTCATATTTCTAAACTTATTTAATTTAGAGTCTATGCTCAGATCTTTTTCATATGAAACATAGAATCCTAAGGACTTATGTACTCTTCACTTGTTCTATAATTTTGTTAATTATTACAATATTTGTTCTAGCTGAGAATTTTGTTCGAAAAGCCATTGTTTTTGTTTGTTTTTGCTATTGAAATTTTAAAATTGTCTTATCGTCGATATCTTGCGATATAACTTGGCACAACATAGAGTTAAAATGCACATTTTTCTCTAAATAAATTCCTTTACCTTTCGGTACCATCCATGCTCTGAACATGTTCATAAAAATGTTAAAAATTGTTGGTGAGAGGCTGCAACCTTGTTTCACTCCTTTATTTACGGGAATCTGATTCTTTAACTTATTTTTAAAATCTAAGCACACTTTGGCTCCATTATATAGGTATAACTTCTAATAATGATTTGGATACCTCTTTTTTGAAGATTCTCCAAAACTATTATGTTTACATTATCGCAAAACCTTTCTAAGTTTTTGAATGACACATGTGTTTGGCAATTAAACCCGATTCTTTTTTCAATTATTCTTTTTTTTTTATTCTGAATAAGGCATCTGTACAAGCCTGCCATTTTTGTACACCTTACTTGCTATTTACAGGTGAGTCTGATGTGGCTACATTGTTTAACATTCTAGCATACAATTTATATGATGTATTTAAGAGACTTATTTCTCGATAATTATTGGTTTTGTAATTTTCCTTTGGAGCGATTCTCCTTTTTAAAGAGTGGTGTTATTTTTGCTTGGAGCCATTTATTAGGAAATTCAACTGTTCTTTCCAACATGTTACACGAATTTAAAAGGCGCTAATAAAATAGAATTTCAGCATATTTCAAAGGTTTACTGTTTATACTATTCAATTCACGTGCTTTCCGATTTTTCATATTTTTTAGGGTTTCTTCTAAAGTCAGTCGCAAGTTCTTCTTTGTTACTAGTTTCTTGCTTACTGTCCTCATTCCACAAGTTTTTATAACGTGCTATCCAGTCACGTTTATCCATTGCGACACTATGGATGTTGACATCCTGTCAGTTTAATATCTTCATTATCTTATATGCTAGAAACTGCCGACCGTGTACTACTATTGTTCAAAGTTTTCTATAAACCATGAATCTTGGTGCACCTATTCCATGAATCTTGGTGCGCATTCCTTATAATGAATTTTGCTGTTTTTATATCCCTATTGAATTGTTGTTGTTGTTGTTGTTGTTGTTGTTGTTGTTGTTGTTGTCGTTGTTGTTGTTGTTGTTGTTGGTCTTCCGAAGTATGTTTCTATTTTTCCTGTTGTCCACTAATTTCTCTATTTCTACGAAACATATTCGTTCTTTCTTTATTCCTTCTAACTCTTTGTTTAACCCTACTTGCATTCATTCCTGCCTGTCAAAATAGCATTGTGTTCCTTTTTGCCTTACTGCGTAATTAGTAAAGAGAGAGTTTTGAAGTCGGGCATCGGAAATCGGCGCTTTTTGACAGAAAAACTCTTATTGACGGGCCCTAGTAACGAAAATCTAGTTTTTATCCCTTTACAGTACTTGAGTAACGCCTCGAGTGAGCATACGCACACATTCGTATGTGCGATTTCGTCACACAGCCAGACAATTTCCCGTGCCCCAATCGAAACATGAGGTGTCATTCGACGCGTCTTCATTTCCTGATGGGGTACTGATAATTTGTTGTTAGATCCAGCCAGAACATTAAAAGATATTTCGTAAAACCTGTTTTTGCGTGTTTTGGCGTTGTCATCTACGTGAGTATGCCGGAAATTAAAGCATGACCACCTAAATAGATTGATGTAGGTGGTGTTGATTAAAGTCTAGTACCCAAAGGCATTTTTCGCTCAATACGCCGTACGTCTTTCATGACGTTAGCACGTCTTTCAGTGAACAATGAAGTTAATTTTAACAAGTAAACGCGCAGCATTTCATCTTAAGTTATCCATAAAGACTATTACCATATTTTTTTGAAAATAAATTTGGAAAACCTACGAACAGTATTGCCTTGAAATTTATCAAATTTGAAGAATTTGAAGTGAATAAGAAGAACAAAATTGTGAGTAATGTAAGAGAATGAATGAACGTTGCTACGTTCGATTTCTCACTTTTACGTTTCAAAGTGTACAAATACCGATTTTCAAATGAATGTGACCCCTAACTTATTCTTATGAAACTTAACTAATACTTTATTAATTAAATTTACAGAAGAGTCTTCTTTTAGTGTTTATATTGTACACACACATACGTATATATATATATATATATATATATATATATATATATATACAAAACGATTAATAGAGCAATTGCACATATGGAAGTGAACACAAATCAGACTGAGTTTGTGAAGTTTTAATCTCTTCAAAAATTATGGGAGAAAAATATGGAAGTGTTAAGTAAATCCGGGGAAAGATTAAATGTAGTTGTACACGATTTTGCGGCAAAAGTTTCGGAACTAATCGAGAATGAACTTATGTTAGGATTAGAGAATAACCCAGAACAGCTTGCAGATGATCTTTGTGCATTGTTGTGCATATTAGCAAAAATCGTAAACTCTATACTCATCCTCAATACCTTCCAAGTATTTTTTACGGTGATTATAATTTTAAAATTGAAATTTCATTCAGTTCATTTCCTATGTCGAGGTAACATACAAGGCCATTAGATGTTGGGAATTTTTGAAGGGGAATATAACATTATCAGCTACTACGATTCATTGGTAAGTCCAACGCCAGACACAGTAAGAACATGTTTGAACAAAGCTACGCATGAAAGAAATGAAGTACGAAAGAAATTTTCAACGCATGAAAATACTTTTAAAACAGTTTACAGTGTCGGCGACGCCACATTCAACTAGTATGTAGTAAATTACTTCCTGCAGCACATGATGAATCACATCCTCGGTCAATGCATTTTTACGAAACCAGCTAGAATAAAGCGTCATGACGAGATAAAGAACTTTATAGAGGGGAAGATGCTCCGGAAATCAGACACTGTGGTGTGCACGGAAGCCATTTTCTCCGTTGCCGAAGGGGTTAGACTCAAACCTGACCTGGTAATAAAAAGCCAGGAGGGGGTCCATGTGGTCGATGTGACTGTCCGCCACGAGGATGGGTCTAACCTTCTAAAAGCAGGGGAGGAAAAAGTGATAAAGTACCAACCAGTCATTCCCCTGGCAGCCCAACTTCATGGAGTGCCCAACGCCAGAATCCTGCCTGTGGTGGTTGGAACCTCTGGGGCAATGCCACGATCAACAGTCAGTGCCCTCAAGACGTTGGGGATCATGTCTCGAGGAGATTTACTGACTATCTCGTTAATTGCTCTCAGATGCTCTATTAAGATTTACACGCAATTTGTAAATTACGATGGAGCAATTTAGCATTGCTGGCAGTAAATGCAGAAAATGAACTTCTTGGTCCCGTGGGGAAGTCTAGGGAACCCAGGGGATCTGACAATGCCTAGAATATACTTAGTTACCACGACTTTAAGTGGGAAGTGTATGCTATTTAATGAAGCATATAGAAAATTGTGTAGTTAAAATTCATGATTTGTAGGTCCTTAATACCGAAAAAACGATAAACGAACGAACGTCTGAATGTCCTATTGCGTGTCCGTCTGTCTATCTGTGGACAACTAGCGCTGGCGTTCTAGCACTCAAAAAGTTCAGACAATTTTCACTAAAATTGATATTCCCCTATCTATCTCAACGAATTCAACGCTCTACAAGTTTCAAGCGGACATTCTGATTTTTTTGGGTACTATATGTCAAGTTTCAACGCCATTTTGAAAATCTTAAAAATGGCACCGATTTTTTATTGAATTTAGTCCTCGGATAGGATAAAGAATGCTGAAAAGAATGACTGATTTTCGTTAAAATCTCTAATTTTTCGAAAATTTCAAAAGTTCAAAGTTTTTTCGGTGTCTTCCTACAACTACAATACTGAAGATGGAGATATCTGTAATAAAATCTTGTGTTCAAAGACAGATCATGAAATAAGGTCATGAACAAATTTTCGAAGGTGTGAATAGTTTTTGGGTTATTTTATGTAAAATATAGGCAATTTGTAAACAATTATTTTCTCACGTTCGCTTCAACAATTTTCTTCAATTTTTTCCTCAGATAGAGCATTAAACGGTGGCGCAGGACCTATTTTTGGCGAACTCTGTAATTTCGAAAATTGCGAAACATTAACATTGCAAAAGTATAATAGTGATGTTAGAGATTTTTAAAAAATTAATATATTTAAAAAAATTAAATTTTTACATCAGTTCATGTTCAAATTTTTGAAAAAAACGATTAGTGTTTGTGTAATTTTTACTCGAAATTAAGACAATTTAATTTTTTTACCAAAAGCGACTAATTTTTTTCTTTACTGTTTTTAAAAACATAGAGAAAAATAGGCTTAAAATGGCACAGGTATAATTTTCGTTGATCTCTCTTCATGTTAAAAAATGACTACAGTTCGAATTAATGCGAGAAATTATGTGCCTTTGCCCTAAACTTGCAAAATTGTTTCCAACCAGCAATTTTTTTTCTTTATGTTGGAATTCGAATGCAAGTCCTTAAAGTTAACGCACGAGACGAATTTTATGACCAATATGTGAGGTAATATTTTACTTTTTTATTTTTAGTTGCTTCAACACCATGGTTATTAGCGTATTTTCTGTTACTTAATACAATACATCAATAAATCAATAAAAACATACAAAAGAGTTATTGAGAATCATCTTACAGTCTTAACAATTCAAAATGATAGACACAAGTAACATGTAAGCATTAAATGTAATTAAATGTACAGAAATATATTGATGACTTTACATTTAATTATTTTTTCTTGGTCTTCGTTAAAATGAAGTATTGCTTCATGATTATAATCAGTTAATTGTCTTTGACTGTTATATCTTAGATCTACTTTGAAAATGTGATTAAGGCTTAGATGGGTATTGGACATTTCACTTGTGGAGGAGATGATATTTAATTAAGTGGAGATGACTTAATTTGTAATGTATGTTTTTGTCCTAGAAGAGATTATTTTCGCCCTGATTTTTTGTGGGTCGATACTAAATTATTGGATTATGTATGCACGAAGGGCATTACAAGGATCCTCATGCCCAAGGGCCTTTGCCCCGACGGCTTTTTGTTGCCCCAGATCATTAGAGCCAGTTAGCGTCCATGTTACACACATACTTTTATTTTTTACCTCATTTTATTGATTCAGATTTATTTATTTACAAATTAACTAGATGTGAACTTGACTCGGTTTGTCTTATCTTATTTCCCTCCCAAAATTCCCTTTTATAATTCCCTCTCATAATTCCCGCCATAAGAGAACATGTAGCATCATTCAACTGTTTTCATATTTCCATCGTAACCACGATCCTTTCGATCCAGGCAAGTTATGCAGTGTGTATGAGCTGCGCATCGAAGGCAATAACAAGCTACTACGTATCAGTAAAAAAATAAATATTTATAAATTTATGAAGATTGCTAGCTTTATCGTCTGTCCAGTCACGACTCCATTTGTTTTGCTTTTCTTTTCCAACAAATTAAAAAATATCTTCAATTGTACACGAGATGTTATGAAACGTTCTAAACATTTGAAGATCAATGAAAGTATTTAATTTACTGACATCTCTGGTCATGAAGCCAGGTTTAATTTGAGAAGTGATGTATACTAGGATTAAATTAATTCCTTCTCTGATAATCTGAAAATATTCTTCCAGAATAACATTGTTTATTTCTGTTTTAGTTCTGTTGCTACAATTCATTGAAAATAATGAGCTTGAAAAAACATTAGTAAAGAAAAACTGGAGGATGAATTTAAGTGTTCGCATTAAGTGGCTGATCTTTGCAGTTTTATAGTTGGCATATTTCTCAAGCTGGTACTTAATAGTTTTATCGGAGGAAATATTGTTGAGGTGATTGCAATACTGCTCTTACCTCCATTATAATATAGAAATAATATAGAAAGGAAAATGGCAGAGACTTTCTCGTACCAAATTTTTCTAATTTCCTTGTGTGGACCGCCTTGCTCCATTCTCTGGCCAGCTGACATCTAACGTCGTCCAAAGCACATTTTTTGATATTTTCTCAACTTTTCGATTTCTTAAGAGTAGAACGAAATATTACTATTTAGGACAACCTCGTCCTAAATAGAAATTTTTATTGAAAAACTTGAAACCATTTTTAACAAAATGGCGATAAATCATTACTCTAAATGAGAAATTCGAAGCCCATTTTCAGAGGAATCCATTGAGATTTCAAAAACCGTCATTTAAAGTCATTTGAAGAACTCCACTCACAAAGGCAATAATGTATACAAATCGATTTTTGAAAAATCAAATAAACAGAGCAATATGGCGTTTATGTCATCGTATAGTGTGCATTTAGCACAAACCGTACCTAACATTTAAAGACAAAAATTGGAGCCTTTTTTGTGAAAATCTTGTTTTAGTCATTTTTTAAAATTGCAAATATTGCACTCACTATTGCACGAAAACTACATAAATTTTCAAAAAATCTTTGTGATCTTAATGAAAGAACTGTTTATGGACAACAAATTTCACTTGAAGCAAAAATCTCTGTACAATTTTATAGTTAAAAAGAATTCGAACTTTTTCAATTTTCGAAAATTCAGAGTTAACCGTGAAAATGTGACCTATGCAAACTTTATGAGTGTATTTTAGTCTATTCTTACGAGAATTTTAAAGAAAAAATTGGAGCCGTTTTTGAGAAAATTTTGAAAATGTCCGGGGCTTCATGTAAAGTACCCCCAAATTTTAAAGAATGTTTTTCAAAATTTCAAAGCTTCAACTAGAGCCAGATAGACAGGCGATTCTTCAATTTGGAGAAGATCGTACGAATGGTTTAGGCGCTAGGAGTGTTCACAGACAGACGGACAGACACGGACAGACGGACGGACGGACGTTTTGCTTCCAATTTGTTTTTCGTCATCAAGATTTTTCTCTCTCTTAATTTAGCAACTAGTTTTTATGCACTTTTTCGTCACCAGAGCCCAGCAATTAATTTTTTCCGCCGAAAATCCGTCGTTTTTTCGCGCAGCATTACATAACTTTCTCTATACTACGAATATTACTCCGTATACGCACGTATACGAGAAAGTAAAAAGTGGAAAATTTTTGTTCCTTTATGTAGTAAATTATTTCCTCTAACCATTCTATTTGCTTAAACCACTCACGCGAATTTCTCGAAAATTGATATTCCCCAATTGATCTGTACGATCACGATGTCCTGAGAATTTGAAATTGACATTTTGATTTTGGGGGATATTTTATATGAAGCTTCAGCAACATTTTCAACATTTTTTGAACAATGGCAAGAATTTTTTTAAAAAATTGTTGCTTCGCATAGAGAAAAACAGGTTTAAATTACGGTTTTTGTTGAACTATCTGAATTTTCAAAAAAAACATGCAAAATATTTTCGACATTTTTTTTACAACTGCAATGAAATTTTAATTATTTTTTAGTGACATCAAATATTCAAACACTATTCTGTAAATATTTTTCGAAACTATCAGTGGTGTTCGTATAAATTTGCGTGAATTGTTAAATAATTATTTTATCAGAAACTGGTGCAAAAGTTTTCCTGAATAAAACAAAACATGTTAAAAATGGCGCAAGACCCATTTTCGGTGAACTCTGTACTTTCAAATATTGCAAACAATGAATTTTTCAAAACTACAAAATTGAAAATATAGATTTTTCCTTAACAAAATATTTTTTAAGAAATAGAAATTGAAATAGTGTCATGTATATTTTTTTGAAAAACGTTTCTGAGTTTTTTTAAATAAGAGCAATTAAAAATATTTTTTTTCGAAAACAGTTCCAATTTTTTTCTTTAATTTTGTTTCTCGAATAAAGTACACTCACAAAAATTGTGGATGTTCCATTTCCAGTAACATCCATACACTTTTTATTTTCGAAAATTAAAAACAAGTTGCGCTTCAGAGTGGCGCTGACTTTCTCATACTAGTTCGTTTTCTTATCTCGTTAGTCTATGGTAGCATTTCAGTGTTGTCCCACCCTCTTTCCAGCTGCTACCTGTCGTCACCTAAAATATTTTTTTCTTCATATTTTCTCAATGTTTAATCCCATCAATAGTTAAATAGAAATATTACTTTAAGAATATTATAGACGAGTAAAACGCATGGTCATATGTGCAAATTTTCATTCAAATTTTGGTGCCGTTCCCAGCAAATGTCTGTTGAGTGTTTCTGAGCTTGAAGTTGAAAATGAGCTTGAATTGAGCTGAAAATTAGCTCAAACTTGAGCTCATGTGTTTACAAATGAAGCACTTATTTGTGAACACATGAGCAGGCTACCTTTTATCAGCAGGTTACTTTGAAGCACTTGTGTTTAAAAATTCAATAATGTATCAAAATGCCCGAAATATAAATATTACTTACGTGAGAGATATTTAAAAAAAATACATTTGTGTAGCTTTAAAAAAAGGAAAACGTACATCAAAATCGCCTTTATTTCATTTAATTAGGGTGTTTAACAGTATAAGGACAAACATTTTCAGGAAAGAAATGTGGAACTGTTTTTTGACAAAATCGGAACATTTGTGCAAATGAGCCTACCTCTTTTTACCGCTTTTGTTTACAGAAAAGGCTGGCAGATATTTTGACGTAAATCAATTTTTCGATATCAAGATCCCACAGAACGTGGATTCTGACATTTCAAGGTGTCAGAGGAAGTAATTGTAGGTATAAGAATTACCCAGTATGTCCGTGTATCCTACTCTCATGAGAAGTCCATCACTGAATCTCTTCTTTCAGTTTTTGATGAAGTCAATATTGGAGTCCATTTCTTACACAGATGTTCCCGTTTTATTTGCTCTTTATTAATCCATAGCTCAATAGGTGAGACACGTACCAAGAACGAGTCCGACGTTATTTTTTTAATGCACTAATAGGGTGGGGGTTGCCTGGCTTCCAGGTGGAACGGACCCCAAGCAGCGGCCTCCTCAGACGCGCCTGGACTGAAAGCGTCTATGCCAGAACTAGAGGTCCCAGCAATGCTTCGCAATTGCAGTGCATTACACAACACACACTGTCAGGCACGTGGTTGTTAATCACGTTTTACGCGAGGCTGTGCAAAAATTCTAGTCGTTGAATGGCTTTCTCGCAAGTATGGGCTTGTTCTATGTCCTGGTTTGGACATGGCTGGCAAGTATCCTATTGGTAAAGCGTTCTCTCACAAATTTGTTCATGCGTTCGCTATGACACTCTCTTGGAGAAATTTGATTTATTTGTCCGATATTCAAGTAATAATTCCGGCTGAATTTCTCTAACGCAAGGGAATTTCGCGAATGTTCATTCCCGCCAGAGATATGGCATAATATTCTGGGAAATACATCTTATAGCTCCCAGACTTTTAGATTACAAAAACGAATTGTACGAATAATAAATCCCACCCACGTGATTCGTGTAAGCCTCTCTTCATTAATCTAGGAATTCTACCATTACCGTGTCTTTTTATTTACGAATCAGTGGTTTTTGTCAAAAATGACTTGCTTAAGGGCGGGAATATATTTTCAGAAAATGCCGATGCCTATTACTATAACACTCGACGTAGAAATCATATTCATCAGGTGACAGTATCAACAGCTCATTACAAAAAATTCACATACAATACATGTACATTATTTTACAACACTTTGCCAGATGACATTAAACGATTAAATTCAATAGAAAAGTTTAAATCTCAAGTGAAATCGTTTCTGCTGCATAACTGTTTCTATACAATTAGAGACTATACTGAGCATCACAAGAAAAGTAACATTAATTTTAACAACTATACATAATGCATTATTTAACATTTGAACTGTATAAGTGTGTATAAACAACCTGTAACAAGTATTTATTGCAGCCTCCGGGTCAATGACCCCCATCTCGATCAGGTTTTTCGTCCAGTTTCCCTGATCCATTGAGCAAATGCTGAGATGGCCCCTTGTTTTGCTTCTCGACATAAATGTAACTTCATTTTCTGTGCACGTCTTCTAGAATTCAGTGGGAAATACAATTATTAAAATTATCGTTTCCATGTTGTCGCGGCAGGAAGTATTATTCCGAAGGACAACATGGATAAGAACCATAATTTATTGCCTTTTATCCTTGAAAATAGATTTTATAACATGGGAGCTTTTTTTCCAAAATTTAAGTAGTATATGACTTAGTGTAGGGATCACAGAATTTTGAAAATGTGCACACAATTCACATTTCCCCATAGCACGTCATACGCAGTTTTTAACTATTTTTTACGTAAAATAAATAAATAAATAAATATATATAAATAAATAAATAAATAAATAAATAAATAAATAAATAAATAAATAAATAAATAAATAAATAAATAAATAAATAAATAAATAAATAAATAAATAAATAAATAAATAAATAAATAAATAAATAAATAAATAAATAAATACTTGTATGTAAAAATAAATAAATAAATAAATAAATAAATAAATAAATAAATAAATAAATAAATAAATAATAAAGGGACAATACTTGTATGTAGTGAAGACACGCTTAATCCTTGACTGCGCGGCGGATTGCGTAGAGTTCATGAGCGCTTGAGTCGTCATAAAGGAATAAATCATCATCAACCACAACGCCCCGACATGTTCAATTTAATTCAAACCATTCTTTAAACACTCCCAATTCTAATAAAAACAAAGTGTGAACATTTTAGGGAAATCGGTCGAGAATTGTTTTGCATTTATGTACGGTACACATACGCACATTCCCCATTATTTATATTTGTATAGGTAGATTAGCAAAAAGCCTCTGGGATGGCTCATGGGCAGCGTACTAGCTTCCCGTGATGTGGTCCCGGGTTCCATTCCCGGTCGAGGCAAAAATAGAGTTGTAGCTTTCCTTTAAAATCGTCACAATTTCTGTACCTGTGTGACGAAGAAAAGCTCAAGCAAGCGGATCTTGCTAGTTACAGTGAAGAGAATACGTCATGTTCGCCTCATGTTGCTCTTGCCCTCAAGCATGGAATTTAACTTGGCCCAGGCATGGGAGACACCGGTAGCTGGCCGGCGAAGTCGGACTACTGGCCCAATAACGCCAAATACATTCATACAGATTAGCAAAATCCCAGGGTCCAGGAACTAAAGTAGTGTGCACCTCCGTTGCAGTATACCGTTTGCACCACTGCAGCTATACTTCGGTTTTTATAACATGGCGCGTGAGGGCCTGTTTTCGTGTTGAAATATGACACAACTTTTTGCGTCTTTCTCGGCCGTACCGCTAGATGTCGAATGATCGCGACCGTATCAAGCAGTGCTTCAGATCAAGCGCCATCTAGAGGCACGACCGAGAAATCCGCGAAAAGCTATGTCGTATTCCATCATAAAGACAAGTACCCCACGCGCCACGTTATAAAAACCGAAGTATACTCCGCTTCAGACCACGCCCGCAAAGCGCGAGTGCACGCACGCGAAGTCCAAATGCCAAGAGGATCTCAAGGAGACCGTAGCTTTGGAAGAGTCAGTGCCTCGTGATAGCAGGCCATCGTCTTGTGCTTTGTGGCGACGCGTGGGAGGATGAGTAATATCTAATGGTTATCTCTAGAGGTCGATGATGTGGTGGAAATGGATAACCGTGATATGGAGCCGCGCACACTGGGTCGAACAATATAGAAGAAAGGTATAAAAAGAAACACAAATTAAAAAAATAGCATCCCGGTTCGATTCCTGGTGGGATCAAAAATAGAACTGCCACTTTTCATTACAATCGTCATAGTTTCTGTAGAAAGAACTGTTCAGGCAAGCCAAATAGGTCAAGGGAATACGTCATGATCGCCAAATGTGTCCCTAATTCATTCATTCATTAATTTACGAATTAACAAGTGGTAATACGTGCACAGTGTAGTTCAATTTATCATTCGAATATGCGAGATGGTATAAGAATCCTATTGTATTTATTACGTTATTGTCACCAAGAGTTCCCTAACTTGTATTTTTCTGACACTAAATGCCAAATTTAATTTTAGTTTTCATTTTATTATTAGTTTGAATTATACAATCCTTAAAAAGGAGAATATGCTAGTCACATAAATTGTGGCAGGCGTGCATTCTACTTGCTCAAATATTGCCATTATTATGATTCTTTTCTTTCTACATATTTTATTCTTCTGTTGTTTTTTTATTTCCAAATATGTTTTAGCTCTTGTTTTCAGGTTATGGATGACTTGTTCGAAAAGCACTATTTGAAACTAACTAACTAACTAACTATATATATATATATATATATATATATATATATATATATATATATATATATATATATATAGTTGGTTATGACGTTGTATTTTACCTAAGATCGACATTTTTTCGCAAAAAATGCCATTATATTTCGTTCATCTTCGCCCATCATCCCGTGGTATCGTACATCAAATATTTTTATTTCATCGATTGTCACACTTCAAGAGTTATAATAATCAGGGAATCAGAAGAGGGAATCACCTACGTTGGCCACTGAAATCACTTTCGAAATGGTTTAATTGAAGGATGGGGTTTGTGCCAAGGTGCAAGTGATGGAGTGTTTTCTGGTCTTCTCACAAAATGTCGTTTCACCTGATTTCCTATAGGAAAATATGCAATCATCATAATAAATCCATTAAAAAATGATTTAATTTTTACTTGTGAGAACCCGTCGAAATTTGACGATGAGATCTGAGATAAATGTAAAATACTGTGCCCAGACTAATGTTCACAATATGTTGCGTTGTTTGGATCTTCAGGGTATAACGAAGATATTTTGTGATATGGTGTTTCCAAAATTTTGAACATGTATGGGCAATGCAATATCGGCACCAAATGACACAAAAGAAAGACCACTATTATACTAACGAATATTATTTCTAAAGTTTTTTGATGTGTCATCATCTATAAACAACTTTGATTTCTTCTGGCATATTGCTCGAAGGTAAACTTATTTTCACATTTAAGCAACACAAAGTAAACTCGTTTGCAGAATTTCTGTCACATGGGAAGTGCAAAGCAGAACAAAACTGACATTTCATAGACAATGACCCAACAGAAAACGAAATGACCTCACTACCACGACACCTACGTTGACTTTCTCTTTCCCTGCGTCCACTTAATGTACGTTTGCGTCTTTTGGGGCGCGTGGGCAACGATCGACTTAACCCGTGTACAACTTCACTACTTAAATACCTACAACCGAGCAAAACCCACTGTCCGAATGTCCTCTACAAAATACACCACAAAAGCAAATACATGCCAACTATCAACGCCACAATGCAATTATTACACTGAAACAAAACCTTGACGAATTGTAAACAAATCTCAACAATCAAAACAAAACATCAAGCAGCGCCATCATGAAGCAGCTTTTGAAGAAAACAATTGACTATTGATATGCGTACTATTAAAGAATGATTTAATTAATTAATTTACACCGTAAATGTTGGTGAATCAACACTAACAATATCTGATAACACATCTAGAGATCACGTTCTTTCATTTAAAGGAAAAAGTACTACAATCGGTTCAGTCGAAGCTCTAAAAGAAGCCATGGCAGAATACCTTATTTTTTTAATTATATAAATTGGTTAAATACATTTATTTAATCACGATTGTTACTTTCGCGATTTCAACCGGTTCCAGTTTGGGTTCTCTTACCGTACTCTCAGCCGTGTGCACTGTTAATCAGGGAAAGTTTGGTTGCGCACGGAAAGGTATAAATATTAAATCTGTGACTTCAAGCATGGTTAGGCTCACTAACCAACAGGAAGGAAAAACCTAAGAACAATTTCTTCTTTGGTAAGTACGTGCGTGAAAGGAAATGCGTGCAAAATAATGCATTTCTGCAAGTATCTCTCCAAATACTATTAAGAATATTCTACAAATTATTGCCGGTCGTTTAATTAGTTTTATTTTGGTTGAAATTCACTAATTCAACTATTAGGAAGGACAAGTAAAAAGAAACAATCATAAACGACAGTAGTCCGATTCTATTACGAAGTGTCGTTTACATTCTTTGTATTAAAATAAATTTCAAGTGTTTTTCTTCCTTCCATTATTGTCAAAATAAGGAAGCATCAATTAAATCAATGAACTATTGAAACGGAATATTATTGTATTCCTCTCTTTAAAAACCTGAAAATTGTGAAAAATTTATACTTCCATTTATGATAGTTGTGTCAATATATCCCAAATTACAAACATTACAAACTGGAAAACGAAATATGTTTTTTCCTTCAACAACGACTTGGAGCAAACTATATCCTGATGCCTCGAACAGTTTCGAAGTTATTTGTTGGGGCAAACGTAGGTGGTCCAAAGGTTTGTGAGGCTAGTCGCAGATTTTTTATAGGTTCTAAAACAACTGAGCTCCGCCGAAGAGCACATCGCTCTCCGAAATGTATCCTTCTGCCAGCCAGATGAGCAGAGCGCCAGCTGTTAATACAGAAGTTTTTTTCCTAAGAATGAGGCAAAGTGACAGTTTGCTAAACAAGTGATCATCGCATGTAATTCAGAGAAGTATCCCTCCGCCGCGACAGCTGTCCAGCCACGCCTCTTCGTAAAGTGTTTATGGCTCCTGTCAAAGCATCCCTATGCTTAAGAATTTCGCTTAGGTATATGCACGTACGCGAGTCTGGTAAATATTTAAATTTAATTACGTATGTGGGAAATCTCATAACATGCTCTCATAATCAGTAAAAGAAAACTGCCACGAATGAAAATAGAAAACTCTCAATCCCAGCTCGACACACGACAGCACAATAGACAGAAACACGTGCACCAATAATCATCTCGCTTTTAAAATAAACATAATATTTATCACACAAAAAGTAAATTCAATTTAATGTTAATAGAAAAGAAGAATGTTTACAGAAGATCACATAACACTGCCTAATTTCAATTATTTCTCGTTGCGCACTATATTTTTGTCGGACGAGGAAATCACAAAAGGAAGCATTGAAGCCATTTACAAGTTTGCCAACAGCAAACGAACAAATGCAGGAAGTGAGTCTAATGGGCTCAAGAACACAACGACCACAGAACCATCAGTTATGTTGCCAGCACTAGGTGTCACTTCTGCTCATTCATAGGAAAATACCAGTTGTGCCGCAGACTATATTTTTACGAGTTGCACTTTGACTTTAAAAATATGAAGATGTTTATGTTATTTTTTAATATATGCCGTTAAATAACTCCTAAACGAAGCGTTCTAGGGCCTTAGAAACTAAAATTTTTAGGCCAAGGGCCTCAAAGAAACGTTCCTCACACCGAAATCCATAGAATGATATCTTGTTGAAGATTCCTTTACATTTTAACTGGTTCGACGCTTCTCATTTCTACCCCACCTGTTCAGAGCCTGTAAAATCTGCGACTCTATGTTAAATAAACTAATTACTTGATATACTACGCGACTTAATTACACGAGTGCACCTTTCTGCTGGTAATGACTTTAAATAAGAATAGTTTGTATTGACAAATATGTATTATATTGTTATAAATTACAAAGAGACATAGAACAAGTGTCTGAGGATAAGAGAGTCTTGAAGAAAATTATATATTAGAAGCTTAATATGTAAATGGAAAAATAGGGAAGAGTGTGGGGTTTGACATGCGAGAGTTCTCGCACGGTTACGCTAGTTTATCATTTTATTTTCGATTCAGTAAGTGAAACGAACCATACCACTCCTAATGAAGAAATGACAACCTTCGTAAACGCCACAGATTTCGAATGCATTCAAGGAGTGGTGGAATCATATTCCTAATCAAATGCAAAACATATTTTATAAACAATGGAAATCTATGAAGGCTAGTGAAAGTCTCCAACGCTAGGTTAATAAGAATGTTAACAGGTTTTACTCGTAAAGAGCAGGTAGTCGCTACTAGGCTAAGAATTGAACACTGCAGGCTGCCTCTTGTGCATCTGATAGATAGTATATCCCAAAATGTGTTCACTGTATAGTTCCAGTACATGAAAGACACATAATGCACTGCCTATTATAAAAAAAAACGCTAGGAAAAAAATACCACTTGGAATACGGTTATGAAAACATTTTGCGTATGGGTCAGTAGACCTATCAGGTCTACTAACTAAATTCCTCCAGATCAACAGCCGGACTCACCATATGACAACAAATACGCGAGAAAACGGTAAAGAATATGGATTAGCGGAACGACTACAAATATGTGGGTGGAATGTTAGATCTCTAAACGGCAAAGAAGAATTAGTAACTTTACAAAGAGATATACATTGATATATTATTGATCTCAAAAACAAAGAAGAAATTAAAAGGAGTAATGAATATAGAAGAATATTCAATGATATATAGTGGAGTCCCACAAGTAAAACATGCAACATTAGGTGTATCTATAATTCTAAATCAGAAGTGGGCCAAAAGAATACTATCTTATAACTGGATTTCCAATCGAAGTGTAACTGTGCGGTGTAAGGTAGAAGATTCATTTCCTTTACTTGTGTCTACGCACCAGAAGAGGGAAAGAAACAGGAAACCGAAGTGTTTTATTGTTTACTTCAAAAAAGTATATGTGAAATAAATAAGAATGACTATTTAATAATTGGAGGAGACTTAATTGCAAGAATTGGAAAATTCCAAATGGATGATGTGATTGGTAAATGTAATCAGGATCTTGTGCTAAATTTTAATGGAAAAACTATGCGAGATTTTGCTTGCTTCAATAACCTAAAAGTTATGAATACCTTCTTCCCACACAAACGTATACATCAGTACACATGGTCAGCACGTGGACAGAGTAGCCCAAAGATTACATCTTAGCAAATGAAAAGACAAAAAGACTCTTCACTGACGTAAGAGTATACAGAGGATGGGATATGTACAGTGATCATTTTGCATTGGTTGGTAAATTGAAACTCTACAAAAGATGGTATAAAATGAAGAAAAAAATGGTTTCATCTGACAAGTAGTAAAAAGTCTATTTACTTCAAGAAGACTTCATAAAACCATTATACCATCAGCGACTAAATGAAATAAATGGAAAATACCCTGTAAGTCAAAATGTGGAAGAAGAGTGGAAAGTATTGAAACAGTGATAGAGACTTCAGCTATGGAAGCAATTGGTACTTCTTCTCAAAAAATCAAAAGTTAAAGGCTACGAATATGAAATAATGAGATACAGGAGGCTGTGAATACAAATAGAAAGGTATATTTGAAATATTTAAGAGATAGATACCCCGTGTCAAAAGAACAGTATTATAATGCACCAAACTGCGTAAGATGTCTTACAAGGAAGGCTCAACAAGAAAGCTGGGACAGGTACGTAGCTGACCTGGAGCATGATATACACAGGCGCCAGGCAATGAGCTATAAAGTAATGCAACATTTGAATAGAGTGGTGAAAGATACAGTAAATATTGAAGTTCTGAAACATGACCAATTCCTCTCTTATTATAAACGTTTATGGACAGAACCTGGTTACGAAAACAACACAGAGGAACCCTTAGAAACAGAAAGGGGAATTGATGAAATAGAATATGAGGAACTGGATGATGGCATAAAAAAAATAAAAAAATAGAAAAGCTAGTGGAATCGATGGTATTAAAGGCGAAATGATCAAATATGCCTCAGAAAATTTAAAGAAACGGCTCATACACTTTCTCAATCTGTATTGGAAGAAAGTGCTTATACCGCAAGAGTGGAAAATTGCAGTAATAAGCCCTATCTTTAAGAAAGGGGACCGATCGTCCTGTGAAAATTATAGAGGAATAAGTCTTAAATGTTGCTTACAAGATCTATTAAAAATAATTGCATCCAGATTTCGTAATATTGCGGAAACCATGTTATTAGAAACACAAAATGGTTTTATGAAAGATAGGTCTTGCTCCGATAATATTTTCATTGTCAAGAAGATCATTGAAAAACATAGAGAATTTAATAAAAGAACACACTTGCTCTTCATAGATTACTCCAAAACTTTTGACACCGTAAACAGAAGTACACTCATGTATTGAATCGTAAAGGTCTTCCACCACAGATGATTTCGGTTATTAGGAACATGTATAGTAACTCAGAAATTTGTATCAAAGGCCCCGAGATTTAAAAAAAGAGATAATAAACCAAGGAGTAAGGCAAAGATGTAGTCTGTCCCCAGTTCTTTTTAATTTATATTTAAATGAAGCATTAAATATGTAGATATCCAGACTAAAATCTTATAGCCATGACATGGGACAAGAAAGAAACCTAATGACCATATTATTCGCAGATGACCAACTTATAATAGCAAATGATGAATATAGTCTCCAAAAAGCACTGTTTGAATTACAAAAGGTAACTGAAACGTACAATCTCTGTATATCGTCAACAAAAAAAAATTTATGGCCTTTGAAGGGATGGAACCGATTAGATTCAAATTAGTTGTATACAATTCACCTATAGAACAAGTTTCGAGTTACAATTTCTTTGGATACAAAATGTCATACAGAGGGGAAATAGATATTCAAGGGAAAATTGAAAGACTAAATCGTATGAACGGAACAATTCTAAGAACCCTGTAAAAGAATGTCAGAAAGGAAACCATGATTAAATTCTATAATATATTAAGTATTCCAACTTGTTTATATGGAAGTGAAAATTGGTCAATGACCAAAAAACATAGCACAAGACTACAAAGTGCTGAAATGCGATTTCTGAGATCAGTAGCTGGTTATAAGCTGATGGGCAAGAAAAGGAATTTAGAAATTCGTAAAGAACTTGGTGTATGTAAACTTCAAGAGAAAGTTAATTACTACCGAAATTCCTGAATGCAGCACATTGAAAGCATGCAAAACAATCGACTGCCGACCAAAGAAATCAACATTTATAAAGGCATATTATTTAGATATTTTTGTATTATTATGTAATTTAATATTGCTATTGTATCAATTTTGTTTATGTACTGAACATTATGTTATTTATAGTTGGTAAGTATTGTATAATAGCTATTAATTTCGAACTGAGCTCGTAACCTCTCGCCTGCTTCATAAATATTTTTAAACAAATATAAAAATGTTAAATTGAAATTTATAAAATGTTTATTCATAATGGTAACCCCTTCGGAACCTTTGGATATGGTTCAATATTCAATACTAATTGTTTTAAATACATTGAGTATAATTACAAATAAATGTGGACTTGGAAGGGGGAGGAGCATGGTCCTCGTGGATTCATTCCTGCGCCCTAAAAAATAGATTGCCTTAGCCCACGCAAGCGTACGTTGTCTTCGCGTTGTTTGCGTGTAGACTGATACTTTACGCGTAGATGCACATCACTGGTTAATACTTAAAATGGTCAGTTCAGTCCGAGTAGTTAGAAATTGGGGATAGTTTGCACGAGTGATTTACGCTGCTCCGATATCATCACTTAACATTGCAAGTGTTGACACAAATCATTCCGAAAAGCAGTCAAAGTGTGTGCGTGCGAATTATGTTATCAATCACATGTAAATCGTCAGGGGACTAATATTGAATTTCAAAGAGCATGCTTCTTTACTATTGTGCTTTTAATCAAAGTCGCAATGAACAATATGTATATGCCCTGTTAAATGCATACCTACGTCATCGCAGCAGGTTGTAGAAAGAAAATGTTAATTTGATTGAATATTTAATGTTTCTGGGCGCATAAACCAATATTATCAATAGTTCAGTTAGATTAGTGTTCAGCAAGTTTAGTACAAGCTCTCAGCCTCCGTTTGGCCTCCCGACGCATGACTGTAATGTACGTAGGTGTGTGTACATGTGTGTGTGGGGGGGGGGGATGCGAGTAAGGGAAGTAGGATAAGAAACAAAAGATCTCGTGCGGTTCGTGGCCCATTTATTCAGCATTGCTCCGGCATTCGTCCGAAAAACGTCCGATCAGAGAAGCCACCTGCTTGAATTCTCCACACAGTGCCTGAATTCAACCTAGCAATAAAACTAGTGTCGAAAATCCACCACTGTCGAGATTCGAACCTAAGACCTCCCGGTCAGAGGCGCTGCAGTGACATCAGTTGCACTGAGCCACCGCTCTCTCAAACCCTAGCTCTTTCCGGCTTGCAACGCTGCACAGGCACTGAGCTACCGCAGCCGGTTGTGACTTTGAATTGCTAATTTCGTAATCCCACCAACGTGATGTGCGCGTTTGTTCCCGGTCGGTCCCACTGCCGGGCGCGGGGGGCAAGGGGGCGGGGTGCAGGGGGCGGGGGAGGTGGATGGCGTCCGAGGGTCAGGGCCACCGGGACTTGACTCACGTGGGGAGCAGCGCCTATCACTTCCATCGGCGGCTCGAGCAGGCAGCACCCACTTGGCGCTTCCATTGTAGTTTACACTCGTGCTAAAAGCTACCGTTGACATTGACCGAGATGTAAATAGGGAATCCTATGTATAGTCATCGGTAACTTACGTGTGACTAGTGATGGCAAATTTTACCAAAACATCGATACGTCGATGTTTCGATACATCGCTAAAGGGTTTTCGATGTCGATGAAAACATCGACGAAAAAACATCGATGTCTAAAACATGATATTTTAATTATTGACTAATAAACATGCTATTTTCCTATCCATTTTTTGTTACAGTACGTAAAAGGAATATATTTTATTGTATGGTTACCAGCATGTTAGTAGTATGTTAATAATAATTATTATTAAAGAATAAAATTAACAATAAAGAACATCGTGTTTCATTACTTTATCCTTTAGCCACTTCCATTCATACACCATGGAAGTAAAACCACCTAAAATTCCCTCAGATTGCACAGGCGAAATCTGCAGCGTAATAAAAAGGATAACGCAAAACAACTATATTGCTTTGGATTGCTGCTACTCTATGTGCCTAAATCCCTTTATTTAAAAATAAAATTTTAAAAAAATTAAAAAATGTATGTTTTTGCTACAAAATATCGATGTGAAGAAAACATCGAAAGCAAAATATCAATGTTTATATATCAATGTTTCTGGCGAAAAACATCGATGTTTTAAAAATATCGATCTTTTTTGCCATCCCTACGTGCTACATCGATCTGTCGCAAATTTGAAATACATTTTTTAAATGTTATGGTTTGGCCCATTTCGCATGAAACCAGGAACATTTTCTGAAAAATGCACCAATTTTTTTCTTAAAATTGTTTGTTGCAATAGAGGAAAATCATAGCATAAGTAAATAATAGCTTTTCAATTTTAATTCTCGATTTTAAAAAAGTACAAATGTCTCAAATTTTTTGGACACTCTCCCATAAGTTCATTTTTGGCGTTGGAGGGTTTGTCATCAAATAACATATGTTTTCCACAGTTTGTTCTTTCATTGATGTCATGTAATTTTAAAAAAGTATTGGTGCTTTTCGCATAATTTTGAATGAAATATGAACAATTTTAAATACAATATTTTCTCAGAAACGGCTCCAATTTTTTTTAAACTTTTGTACAGATTGTGCTACATGCTCTGAATAACATAATATGAATGCTATTTTGACGTAAATGTTTGTATTTTCAAAAATTATACTTTTTTTTAATTCTCACATCGTAAATCGTCACGTCAATTGAGGCGCTCAGAATAATAATCAACCGAAGTTCGTTTTGAGAGAACTTTTTGTTTTCGTTCACATTCATCTTCCTTCCGGACAAATTTTTGAAGGTGGAATGTGAAGGTTTTGCCAGTTTTCAGTTCATTTGATATTTCAGCAAATTGTCAATATATGGCAGGGATTTTATCGTCATATTTCAACTGAAAATGCAAAGTCAGTTGGGATCTGCCATTGGTATCCTGAGTGCTTCAATTTTAAGTTACATTACTTAAGTAGTGGGTAAAGCTTGGAGGTCTTTGCATTTCGCCATGAGAAATCTTAAAAAATGTAATACGAAAGCAAAGGGAATCGCATATACCTCGCTTGTTAGGCCGGTAATGGAATACGGAGCTAGTTGTTGGGATCCGTACAGAATAGGACTCAAAAAGAGCTTAGAGAGGATACAAAACAGAGCGGCAAAATATACATTTCGGAAGAACACACCTGCGCATTGGGAATCTTTAGAACGCCGGAGGAAGAGGGCACGACTTTGCGCGCTGTATAAATCGTACGTTGCCAATGCTCCGAGTGGCAGGAAATTCGGGGAAGGCTAGATAAACCAGATTATTTAAATAGATTTGATCACAAATATAAAATTAGAACAAGAATACAAAGAACGGACGTAGGGAAATTCTCCATTTTAAACAGATAAGTCGATTATAAATTTACAAAAAAAAGAATAAGTATTTCCGCGGCAGTTTTTGAGCCCTTTCCTGCTCAGCGCGAGGTTTTAGAAAAAAATATAGGAAATTAGTCAATAGGGTGAAAACGTATAGTGAAGTGAAGTGAAGTGAAAGGTGCGATTATGCGTAGTCTACAGTAAAAAGTATTGAACAATTAATATTTAGATAAAGTTATATGCAGTGCAGTGAAGTGAAGTGAAGTGAAGTGATTTCATTTGAAGTGATGCGAGGGTTCCTTCGTCTCTCTATGCGTATATGTTGTATGTATTTTATTTATTCATTTATATGTTAGTGTAATGCATTTTAATGTTTAGTATAGAATGTAATTTTTTTTATGTTGTATGCATTTTAATTTATAGGGGAAATGACAAAGTCAATTTGTTTGTTTATATTTATTTTTTATATATTATTATTTTATTTGTAATTGTAATTTTGCATTCTGCCACCGGGCATCATCTGCCCAATTGTAGAATAAATTTCTATCTATCTATTACAGACGTTGTGCATAATTTACTGAATTTGTGAGTGCAAGTGCTTAAAATAGTTTTTATGAAGTTGCTCGTAAATTCAAAAAAATTGTGCTGAAAAGGGATTAAACGGAAAATGCTAAAGTAACATTATTTTCATTGTCGCTACGGAAAATAATTGTGTCAAACTCATTCGGATTTATACATTTAATGCTACAAAACACGTTTTAGCATTTTGGAAGCTGTTGGAACTGCTTCCTTTTCCCCTGAAAGTAGTTATTTCAAAAATTCTATAAAACAAATTCATATTAAGAAGGAAATAATAAAACGATAAATAAAATTTCACTAGGAGGTGGTTATTCCAACTTAAAAAATATCAAGTGTTTTCATGTCATTCACTCTTTTCAGAACGATGAAAGAATCTAATCCTTGGCTCTTCAGGCTGTCATACAACCACATCCTTCCGATATCATAATAAATGTTAATAACAATAAATATAGGTAACAATAATTACGAAATAGTTGCAGCATATAAACCACCAAATAAAAATATCCCATTAAAAGCTTATAAATCTTTAAAAACAATACCGATAGAATACTATTAGCTTGCGATTTAAACAGTAAAAGTCAAGTATGGGGATGCAATACCATTTCCAAACACAGGACAAAATTATTCACCTAAGCTGTATCCAAGGATATCCATATTTTGCCCCCTCCCCCATATTCAACAGATTATTCATATAACAGCAATGGTGTTCGGGATGTACTAGATAATAGTATTGACTAAAATTTTCAATTTGCCCTTAATTCAAAACGTGTTGCCCGAATAAACTGCTCCAGTTTTCCGTTGGTTTAATTATTACAACGTAATGAGAGCTTGGGAATTAATTGGAATAAATTTAAGGAACTAATTGACAACAAAAGTATTATTTCCGAGGAACATTGACGATGAATTCGATAAGCAAGTACTGCTTATAATTCAATCAATACAGAAAACAATTCAACAATCAACTCAATGCCACGCAAATATAAAAACAAAAAACCAATACTGTTGAAAATAGTAAATCTAACCAAAACCAAGGGAGATTTTGGCAACCTACCAGGTGACCAGACTTTATGGTAAAATTAAATAAAATATCCAGAATAATTAAATCCAGATTAGAACTATTTCGTTATTCTGAATATCAAAACATAACAAAACAAATACACCCTAATAGCTGATGAATGTGGTCTACCATCAAATGAATCACCAAAGAAAAAGCCAAAGAAAATCTCACAAATCAAATGAATCACCAAAGAAAATCTCAATTTTAAAAATCGCATATACTGATAAAGACAAAGCCAATTTATTAGCTAAACATTTCCAGGAAACTTTTACTTCAAATCCAATTTACAACAATCAGTACAACAATTACATTTTACTTGAAACAGCGAAGCAAGTTGCTACAGTTTTCAAAAAAAAATTTTTCACCTTCAAAAATAACAAAAACAATTAAAATCTAAAAAGTCAACGGTATTTGATAATATCAGCAACAAAGTCCTCAAAATACTACCAAAGAAGGCAATTGCGTCTCTAACCACCATTTTCATTTAATCATTAAGACTAGATCATTTTCCTAAAAATTGGAAAACTGCTATTACCCTTCCGTTCAATAAGCCAGGAAAAGACCTACAGAATCCATCCAATTATAGACCGATAAGTCTACTTCTAAATCTCTTGGCAAATTATTCGAGAAACTAATTTATACACATAAACAAATGTGTATCCGAAAGAAAGGCTATATCTAACGTTCAATTCGGATTCAGAAACATTCGACAACGCACCAACTCCTGAGATTTGCAGAGTTCATGGCTAATGCGTTTCTACAACACAAATACATTAGCAATATTTCTTGACATAGAAAAGGTGTTTGACAAAGTCTGGCATCCTGGATTATTATTTAAACAACATCATCTAGGTACACCAAACTATCTTTATAAAATTATCGACAGCTTTCTAACGGATCGTTATTTCCTCGTGAGAATCAATTCTGCGTTCTCTAGTCAATGTCAAAACTAGTGCTGGTGTCCCCCAAGGATCATGCCTCCCATCTTCACTCTTCAGCATATACTTATCAGATATTCCAAAGCCAGCTGTTTCAGAAATCGCTCTCTTTACAGATGATACCGCTTTATTACCAGCCCACGAGGGTATACTTTGCGCATTATATAACCTACAGAATGGCTTAAAAACTTACATCACCTGGTCTGAAGAGTGGAGAATCAAACTAAACTCGCACAAATCCCCAGCAAAAGTCTTCACACTTCGAAGACCACCGACTCCTCCTCTACATAAAATACAAAATATTATTACATTTTTGTAATTTTTGAAAAAACAAAATAGAGCAATACGCTGTTAATGTCATCGGATAGGGTGCATTTGTTACTATCCCTACCAAAAATGTAAAGAAAAAAATTTGGAGCCGTTTTTTAGAAAATCTTGTTTTTGTAATTCTTTAAAATTGCAAATATTTCATGCTCTATTGCTCGAAAACTACGAAAATTTTCAAAAAAGTCTACGTGATCTTAATGAAAGAACTATTTACGGACAACAAATTTCATTTCAAGGAAAAATCTGTTTTCAATTTAATAGTTTTATGAAGACACTGAAAACAATTCATACTTTTGCAATTTTCGAACTTCAGAGTTAACCACGAAAATCGGAATTATGACACCTTTATTAGTGTATTTTACTCTCTTCTTACCAGAATTTTAAAGAAAAAAATTGAAGCCGTTTTTGAGAAAATTTTCAAAATGTCCGGGGGGCTTTATGTAAAGTACCCTCAAATTTTAAAGCATGTTTTTTTAAAACTTCAAAGCGTCAACTAGAGCTAGATGGACACGGGTTTCTTAAATTTGGAAAAGATCGTACGTGTGCTTTAGGTGCTAGTAGTGTTCACAGACAGACGGACAGACAGACGGATGGACGTTTTGAAGAAAAAAAACTTTTTCGGTATCAGGGGACCCGAAACGTGTATTTGTAAAAAATTGTATTTCCATTGAAATGTCGAAATCGATTTTCCGCAGCATTACGAGTATATAACTTTCTCCATACTACGTTTATTACTCCCGAATATATGTATGTATACGAGAAAGTAAAAAAAGGATAAATGATACAAAGTTCTCTGGCATATAGAGGGATTAATAGAGGGATGTTCACTTTTAGCCAATGAACATATATACTAGAGTCGCAATAATCCTAGGTAATTGCGGTTGACGGTACCACGGATTACACGAAAAAAAAAAAGAAAATACATAACGGTATTTTCAACAATAATGTACAACGGAAGTAAAATTTAATGTGCAGATACTATTAACATTACAGATACATACATGCATACTCGCGAATCGGTCACATCAATGTTGCAGACAGACTCACACTGGCACCGATCGCCGTACACGTGACCTTCCTTCCAGTGTTGCCAACCCGTAGAGAGCCAGCTCTAGAATATCGTCGCTTTTTTGGATGACTTGGCTCACAACAGGCTTTTTTGTCTCAGATTGCACGGAATCTCGGATTAGCGAGTTTCGGATTAATTATCGCGACTTTACTGTGTTGGGAAATTGAATATAGTGACATTTACCCCCTGATTGTTAGGCAACCCCGCATATAAAGATGATCGGCAGGAACACGAAATCTCCTTCATAGCATCAGAACGTGATCTGCGAAACTTATGTTCCTAAGGAGTTGCCTAAAATCTGGAGAAACTATGTGTGTAACTCCGTTATATGAAATTTCCCATTACCAGCTCCTTAGCATAAAGTAATCGTTTTCGATCCCCTTTACATTCCCGAAGAGTTCGTAATATTTATTTTGGGACATTCTGTATCGATGGATGAGACGTTATTCGTTTACTAAGAAGACATTTTCGTGTATGAGTTATAGCTATGTAAAAGAATAGAGAGATATTTATTATTTTTGCAGGAAGACCTAGCAGAACACTACAATTTACATATTACAATTAGGAATATTAACAATGTAACTTTAAATTATTTTAAAACAATAATAATAATAATAATAATAATAATAATAATAATAATAATAATAATAATAATAATAATAATAATAATAATATAATCAAAATGGTAACAACAAGGGCAATAATAACAATAATAGCATTAACTCTGCATTTTATGGCTGTCCTGCACAGTTATTTTAAACTAATAAATACACGACTTTTTTAATGACACTTTACTTCACAACATTTGCACTTTACTTCTCTTTCCACTTCTCTATATATACCGGGAGCGGTAGCCCAGTGCATCAACTGATGTCACTGCAGCGCCTCTGACCGGGAGGTCCTAGGTTGCAGTCCTGACGGCGGCAGGATTTTCGACACTAGCTTTTCAGCTAGGTCGAATTCAGTCGCTGTCTGGAGGAGAATCCTAGCGGCCGGCTGCTCTGATCGGTAGTTTTCCGTGGTTTCTCCGATCAGCACCAGGCGAATGCCGAAGCAGTACCCTATCAAACAGTCCACGGACCGCGCGCGATCTGTTCTTCCCATTCCTTGTCCTATCCTCTCCCCTTACACACACACACACACACACACACACACACACACACACTAACATGTACTACACTACCACATATCCCGGGTAACCGGTCGGGAGCTTAGAGCTTGTCCCGACTGGAGCGGTGCCCCGCCGGTGGGAGAGTCCTGGTTAGGGGGAAACCCCATTAGCCGACGGTAGGTCGGCGCCGGATCTCGCCATCTAGAGGGGGAAGATCACCGCCATCTTCCGAGAAAAAAATGCACTACACTCACGGGACTAATGACCAAAGCCGTTGACGCGCCCGGAAACACGAAAAAAACAATCCATCAATCAATCCACTTCTCTATAGCACTACACTTCACAAGACGTCACCACACTTCAATACAAATACTACTCTGAAAAGAATTATATAAGAATGTACTCAAATACGGTATTTACAGAATACATCTCCATATTGTGACATGAAGAAAGGCATAGTGTGTTGATAATCGGAAGTTTTTGTTTTTTTTAATAATATATTTATTGAGTGATTGGAAATTATACAGATCAGTACTAAATTACTATCTCATGTGCATTTGCTGGTTTACATTGTAACTTATACTAAACTTAACACTAAAAACTTAAAACTAAACTACCTTACTATAGGTGTAGGGAACTACAAGACTCCCTACTATGAACAATTAGTAGATAAAATGTTCAAGAACGCTTCGGAAGAAAATCTATTCTTAATTCCAGTAGGGAAGTCAATTATAGTGGCCAGGTTGTGGTGGACGGCTCGGTTAATTGTATTTAGGTTGGAGTAAAAATTATTGGAAAGATGGGCCATATGTTTGATGATCGGTGATACATTCAGTTCTTTATGAAGTTGGGCGTTAGAGATGAACCATGGGGCATGTGTTGCTAATCTGAGGAATATATTTTGTACAATTTGAAGTTTATTAATGTTAGAAATAGATGCATTGGTCCAGATGTGACATGCGTAGAGCATTAATGGTCTGACTATTGCTTTATAAATTGTAATGGCATTTTTTAGGGATAGCCGGCTTTTGGAGTTGATAAGGCATTTTAGTTGAGCTATTTTTATTTTTGCTTGTTGTTGTTTTAGTGCTATGTGTGTTTTCCAGTTGAGTCTTGTGTCGAAATTCATCCCGAGGTATTTTACTGATTCGTTTTGTGGTGTCCATGGAATTGTGTGTTTATTAATGTGTAGTGGTGGTGGGTTTATGTTTAATAAAAGTAGCGCAGGTTAGGATTTGAACCCCAGATCTTCAACACAACAAGGAACCGCCCAACCCGATACGTTACGATACTGCCCAATCGGAAGTTATAAACTCATTCTGAATGTTGGTAATATTTACTATTACAATATCAGCGTCTATTAAGTATGGCAATCAGACTATTTTTCAAAACGCATATTTACTTTTACAACAACTGTCATGTTTTCTGACCTCTTTCACTGCTGTTTTATTCCTAATGTCCGTACATAACTTTACAGTTCTTGAAAATGCCCACACGTGAAAATTCTTCAGTCGTTTCTTGCTTAAATTATTTTCTTCTGCTTGATCATAACAACCTAAGCAACTAACCCAGGAACCTTAATATGACTTTGTAAAACAGAGACATGTTTTCATATGTTTCAAATTCCTGATATTTTATTTCATTTTTCAAAAGTCGGTGTCATTAGTCATGTCACTAAATCGAAAAAAAAATGTTCATTTTTATACCTTGGTACTCTCGAACATTAAAAAATTAATGCTATAAAAATTAAGAAACTTAGTTTCTGACTTGCCCTCGTACCATATTAACTCTGAAATACCAGGCATTTGCTATTCAAATACCTGGTATTCGCAATCAGTTCTATGCCGTTACATGCCACACATATCTTTTCAATCTTTCGAGAACCGATTTGTTGTGCGAGCATTTCTTAAAGCAAAGTTGAATCGGTACTGTATTGCGTTTTTAATCGATTACATTGACTCCTGTTTTGGAAGACCTACAACTACAGAACGTCACGCAAGGTCGCAAGTCGTAAATCGATTTAAAGGATTAGTACTCTCACCAGTCGCGATTCGTCGACCGTAGAGTCTCAACAGCAAGAACAGTCGAAAACGTTCACGCAGAATGACTTGAGAACTCGAGTGACGCAAACAGAAACATTCGTACATGGCCCCTAATTTTCTGTCTGTTACACATTTAGTTTTCAATAGCAACAGTAACAAAGGAGTGGCCTGGAACTATTCACCTTTTGGGTGAAGGGCTAATTTGAGATGTATAGAAATGACGCTTAACGCCGTAGTATGAGAAATGTCACGTAAGGACGAGAGAGGTAACTTAGAGGAAAAATTAAATTTAACAAAATCATTCTAACATCAAAATTTGATATTATTACTTACTACAAGGGAAAAAACAACGTATTTTTCGAACTTCATTCATCATTGTCGTTCGTTGTATTCCATAGTCAATTCGAAAAAGTTCGCTACTTCACTCTGGAAACCATTCGATATTAGTTATACAAATATTATATTCCATAGAAGAAAATAATAATAAACAAATAATAAATTATCGCGTTATTATATTATATTAAATGTTTAAACGAAACTTTTGAGTTTTTTTGCATAAGTTTATGACGAACTTCGCCTCCATAAAAATTAATTTTCAGTTCTCATGATACTACTACATATTTCAGCCTTAGAGATGCTTAATCTTTTTCTGAATAGATGTTAAAAAGCACCCTTTGTCATTAGGAATAGGAACTGAAAATAAATTTTCTCACGAGAAAGTATTGCCCATGATTGCGATCAAAAAATAAGAGAATAATACTAAATTTCAGATGTCTTGAATGTCAGCTCCGTGAGAAGATCAGAGTGAAAATATTGTTAGCAGATTTCTCTTCGCATGACTTCATCAATATCACATCTTACACGAAACATCTTGAAACACTATCGCACATAATAGATATCTTGAAACATCACCCATACATCTTCCTACGCTCAGACTGATCTTACTTTGCATCTTTAGACCTCCAACAAAATAAGCTATAGCTTATTTAATGTTGTTAAAAATCAAGAAATAAAAAAAGTCAGTAATCACTCTTTTGGTTTCATTGTTGTATGCAAAGATGTTGGCATTATGGTATGTGGAGATTGATTGTCTGAGTGAAAATACGAAAACGAATTGTCATTTTAATTCATTCTTTCTGTTTAGGTATTAGTAACAGTGTAACTTAGGTATATGGACTACATTTATATCAAAGTTAATCATGATTAAAAAACTCCGTAATATGCCTTTAAAAACTATTGTATTTCATTTCATGCGTTAATATTTCATTTTGATCAATTTGTTTTCTTCCAGCTTTCCTTGATCGTCCGGGTATTTGGTGATGTAATCCAAATATTCTATATTAATAAATTTGGTGTGTCTGTGATTTCAAAATAATTGCCTTTTTTAATATACAAGGAAGATTATATGGAAACTATTTCAATTATTTGTACGAATTTTGTCTGACCGGGATAATCTGTGGGGACGGCTGAACCGATTTCTAGTGGTAAAGTGTTTTTGGGGGTTTAACTTAGACTTTTTCAAATTATTATTTTCTCTTAAATAAAGAAGTTTTTTCGTAAAAATCTACAGTTTTATTGCTATTTCAGTTTTGTAAATGTGACCTTCTAAACCAAAGATAGTTACTGTGTGTGAGATTTCGTAAAAATTACTCCTATTCCCTTTCCCTACATCTAGAGAGAAACATTGAAGTGTGTACTCTTTTCGTTTTTGTTTTTTGTAATATCTCAAAAACAGTGAAAAAAATCACCAAAGTTAATTAAAGGTTTCTGAAAGACCATTTCTACTAAATGCATTTTGATTCATTCCAATAGCGCAATTAGGTTCAAAGTAATTGAAGGTAAAAATTGTTACTAGGCATTTGCCGGGAATATGCAACAAAACAGTTGCTCATAGCAAGGATGGTGGAAGCAGTTGGTAACAAACAGCAGGTTGGGGAGGGGTAGGGCGGAGATGAGGCAAGATGAAGTGATACAGTGCGGGGCGTTAGTTAGGAGAGAGACAGGCAGCGACGGATTTACCATTTTCGAGGGTTCATGCTAAAATATTTTTGAGCCCCTCCCCTCCTTTTGTCAACAAAAACATTTTTGAAATTGGAGGTTTCCCCTTTTTTTAATTAATTAAACAAAAGAAATATGCCTTCAAATAATATTTTTTATTCAAATATTGAATTTAAAAATCGATAACAATAGTCATTAATGTAATATAATATCTATATGATAAACAAACTGCAATATAATATCAACATTATAACTGACAAAAACTGGCTAAAAATTCTATTCACGCGATTTTTCTTTCATAAAATCAGAAATAGTATCTTCGAAACATAAATGTCGGAGCTTATCATCGAACATTATTGTAACTAAATGAAGGTTGTCATGTCCCATAGTAACTCGACTCTCATTTTTAAGATTTTTGGGTTTACTAAATATAGAACACACTTATGTGAACTAAATTATGTCCCATTTTATTAATTTAAAATATTTGTGTTCAAACAAGCCAAACGTCGGTTATATGAAACGCCCGTTTGAATCAGCCGCTGTGACGGATTTTGTCATCCATTCGATAAGTTTAACACGTAAAAGATGGGAATAAACATGTCGGTCTTAGAATATTTTTTTAAACACCAATAGCGTGTTTAACATGTTTATTTAATTTTTTTTAATTGGTTTATTTAAGGTCGCATCAACATCTAGGTCATTAGCGACCACTATTGGTTTTAACGGTATGGTATCTATGATGATGAAATGATATGACGATGATAAGGTGTGAAAGGACGAACACAAATACAACCATGCCCGAGGCGGGACTCGAACCCGCGACCCTTCGGTCCGAGATTACTACGACACTACTGCCTTAGCGATCTCGGCCACCGCGCCGGCTTATTTAATTTTTATTTATAGAACTAATTATAATTTTATGTAAGTATATCTTCACAAAAAGTTTTAGCAAATTTGCAATTTTGTTTATTAAATATTTAGGCCCCTTGGACTCTCAGGAGCCAAGCTGTAGTTACCTTAAGGGTAAATCCATACCTGGAGATAAGAAATAGCTGACTGGGTGGGACAGCGCAGAGTGAGAGTGACAGGACGGTGAAGAGAAGGCGAGGGTCATGGCAGGGCAAGGAAGGGTAGGAGGGCGGGGATACAACGTTCATAGAATTCATTCCTTTTTTTTTTCGAAAATTGGATTGGAATTAATAAATTCCCGGGCAATGTAGAACATTTTATCTAGCCTTTGAATAAAAGGCGTAGTCATTGCAAACATTTTTCTTTATTACTTTAGCCATTTTCCATGGCTTAATCATAATCAGTTCTGGTTCAAAACAAATTTTAAAAAATTATAGTAATGGTAACTCATTAATAGGTAAATGTATACTTCAGTAAATCAATTTTGAATTTAATGTAGGAAAATTAACATAATATACTAAATAAATGAAATAAATATATAAATTGAGGAGATATACAATAAGAGTAAAGCAATGCATCACGCGTAACTCTGACCTCTGCAACTATATTAACATATACTTACACTATATACACTAACATATACATAACAGGTTAGTGTTTTCTTTAACCAACGTGAGAGTCTGACGTAGGAACAGTTTCGAAGCATACACCCGATTTACGTCTGGTCATTATCTTGGCCAGGATTGCTGAAGTACGTTACTGTGACGAAATAAAGCCGATATTATACAATAAGCAGGAATCGTACTGCTTCTGAGAAGTTTCTAAGGTAAGTAAGCGACAAGGCGTGTAGTTTCGAGTTCTACTGAGTTAGCAGTAAATTTTTATTTATACGATACCTGTAAAAGTAACCTTAATATACATCAGTTTACCGCATTTCCGGTTTGGAGCAACCAGGTTCGGGCTTCGGCCTCCGTGATTAACATAAAACAACCTTGAGTCTTTGCAAAGCATAATTTTCAACGTATTGTTCTAGCAAAATTCTTCTCGTGAACACACAGGACATCACACTCGGACAATCACCTCACTAACTGCCATCGCCCGTAACTAATCCCAATATTAGTCGAACTATGAAATGATCCGTTCATCGCCTTTCATACACCTACCTTGACCATCTTGGTCAATGTTCGAATTAACAGACTAATCGCGAATTTTTTAAAATTTTATTATATATATATATATATATATATAATATATATATATATATATACACACGCTATTATGCTATGCTACAATGCTATTATATATATATATATATATATATATATATATATATATATATATATATGAACAACAGGCAAATCTTTTGACAAGGGTTTTCCATGACATTTGAAAGAAATGGGCATTCACCGTCCTTCATGGATTCCTCTTCTGTAGTAAACAAATATAAATAGTACGCACTGTTTATATAACATCGTTAGAGAAAAATGATAATTTTCGGGTATGATCATAAATCTTGAATTTAATGATTAAACCTATTTAAGTTTCAGAGGATGAAGTCTGCACAGTCTTAGTGTCTAGTAAGCTTAATGCTAAGTAATTTGGATGATTTTCTAGGCGTTGAAATATTTTTGGAAACTGAATTGGACTTTTTGGTGAATTGTGGGTACAATGAATCCATTGCGCAATGTTTTATTTGAAACAAAACAGGAGGCATTGGCAAGCAATCTTAAAGTTTTAGATTGAAATCGATTCATTATTTCTAGGTTCGAGTTGGCCGCTGTGCCCCAAAGTTGTATTCCGTAGGTACAGACGGGTTTTGATATTGATTTATAAATCAACAGTTTATTAGCCAATGAGAGAGACAACGTTTTACCTAGAAGCCAATAGTATTGCTTAATTTTTATTTCGAGGGCTTTTCTTGTCTTTTGGACATGTGACTTTACATTAACCATATTTCCAAAAACTTAAAACGTTACACTTTTAAAATTTCTGATTCTGATTTAGCGTGACATGACCATTCGTTATGTTCTTTGGCTGTTCGTGAAGAAACAAAAGTAAACTAGAGGTGCTACAGAATGGCACTGACTTTCTCGTAGTAAAGTTTTCTAATTTCCTTGGTGTGAACTGGTACTGTACAGTCTTGCCCCTCCTTGTCTGCTTCCATCTATCGCCACTCAAAGTATCTTGTTTTTGTAATTTTTTTAAATTGCAAAATTTGCGCGCACTATTACACGAAAACGACTAAAAGTTTCCAAAAAATGTACTTGACCTTAATGAAAGAACTATTTATGAACAACAAATTTCATTTGAAGGACAAATCTCTATCTTCATTCTTATAGTTGAAGGAAGACGCCGAAAATATTCAAACTTTTACAATTTTCCAAAATTCAGAGTTAACCGCGAAAATCATACATATGCCACCTTTATAAGTGTATTCTTACAAATAATATAAAGAAAAGATTTGGAGCCTTTTTTGAGAAAATTTTGAAAATGTCCAAGGGCCAAGGACAGGGGTTTCTTCAATTTTCAAAAGATCGTACGTGTGGTTTAGGCACTCGCAGTGTTCACAGACGGACGGACGGACGGACGGACGGACGGACGGACGGACGGACGGACGGACGGACGGACGGACGGACGGACGGACGGACGGACGGACGGACGAACGGACGGACGGACAGATGGATAGACAGAGACGGACGGAAAGACGGAAAGACGGATAGACGGACAGACGGACGACGGATAGACGGACAGACGGACGGACGGATGGACGACGGACGGACAGACGGACGGACGGACGGACGGACGTTTTGAAAAAAACACTTTTCCGGTGTCAGGGGACCCCAAAACGTGTAGTTCCGTTGAAATCTCGATATCAATTTTCCGCAGCGTTACATAACTTTCTCTATACTACGTATATTACTCCGTATATACGTACGTATACGAGAAAGTAAAAAGCACATCGTTTGGGAGTGTGGAGACGTCCTCCCGTTCCTGACCTTTGGGCGCGACGCGCGCCTCATCTAGGCCACTTGAGGCCTCATTGCGACGGGATCGGCTGCCTCTCCCCATCCGCCGGCCGGCAATTAAATCCCGAGCGGCGACCGGAGGGCTACAAGCCAGGGGAAGCCGCGCAGCGGGCTTAAGAGGAAACCGCAGATACTGGAGGAAAAGATTGCGGTTACAATGTGACATTTGCTTGCACCGCGTTTTCTAAGGAAAGGAAATGATTCATATCTCTGAAATTCTGATTCGCCGGTATTTGTTTTGGTTTTCTGTGACGAAGAGAACGAGATTCGCTGATTATTAGAGGATGATTATTATTGAAGTGATTGGTGGTTAAACGTAGATAGCGATTTTAAAATATAAGTTTACAATAACGATTTTAAAATATAAGTCTCTCACGTTTGTTGAATATAAGTAGTTACTTATGTTAATGTTAGTTTAATCATAAGATTGTATCATTTTTTTAAATTTCACTTTTTAACGACTTGGCCATATAGTGACGACTGGGATTGTTTTAATTGTAGGGGAAACTGTAGGAAAAGCACGTAAGGACAATACGAACACACAGAAACATTAACACCCGAGGAGGGATTCAAACCCGCGGCCCTCCAACATTAACGACCTCGGCTTGGGTAGCCGAGGTCGTTAATGTTGGAGGGCCCAGGCCGGCTTCTCATATTTGTTTCAGATTCAATAAATCGAATTTATGTCTTTTATGAAATTTACACAGTAGTCTTACAGCGTATGTAAATAATTTAAGAGAAATTCAACATGTTAAATTCGCCATAAAATTAGTTGCCAGATGCTTACTATTCGAGTGATCACTTTACATTGTGGACACCTAAATGGGCCAAAGGAATATTTTCGAAACGGTTTGATATAAGGGGGATTCCAGTTTGCGCCAATTTTTTGTAGATGAAAGGGAGATAATTTGTTCGCTTACTGATTATTTATTTTGATTGGCTAATAAATTAGTTTCATTTTGGAATAAGAGCACAAATTTTATTCTCTTACCGCCCGAGTTAGTAACAAAGAATTAGTTTTTTATTCTCGAAGACAGTATGGAATCAGATGAATATGTTATCAGTAGATAAACGCAAGAAAACAAGAATGCAACAAATACGAATAATTACATTAAAAATCGAAATTTTCAATTTATATTTTTAACTATAACGGGGGAAAAGTGAAGGACTGATTATTTTCGATTTCCGAGAAACCGTTGTGGAAATACATGAAAGTCGTGTCTTCTGATGAAATATGAAGAAATGTGGACCCAATTATTTTCAATTTCTATCCGAAAATTAACAATACTTATATCATTATATAGATCTCCCCAAGTACTTTCAAGTGGAGGTAGAAAAAACGTGTTCTTTTATTTGAAAAAGATAATTGTGTCAATATCCCTAAAATTAAAAAAGTTACAAACCAGAAGACGAATTATGGTATTTCCTCCATCGTCTACAACAACTTGGATAATTACTTTCTGAAAGATCATCTGACATTCCTACACAAAATAGATAATTGGAAACTTCAGGGACATCTGCCTGTCGTTCTCACGGTTTTCCGTGCTCGGGCGGGTCACATGACGCTGAAGAGCATTGCAAGGTTCTTTCGTATTATGCAGTACACGACTTCCCAAGCCGTGTTATATTAACAAACCTTGTGTAGCACATGGGATAGCATCTGAAAATCGGAATGCCAATTATAGATATGTAATTAAATTTTAGAGAAGTACCAATTTTTGCAAGCATTTGTACAAATCCTTACATAAATGTATTATATAGTCAATTAAACGCGGACTAAATGTCTTAATCTCAGATTACGCGCCTTGATTGATTTATCGATTTATTGAATTAAATATGAGAGTTGAATATCGACATTCTATGCTCATCATGCAGCACACAAATTCTAAAAATAATACAAGGAAATGAGTTTCTAACAATACAAATATATTTATATCTATATACAATTACAAAATCAAATTGGAATTCAAGAACCCACACAAATATTTGGATATTGTATGATTAAGGAATGTTGATATTTAGGACATGTATTCACTGCCCTCATTCAGCAAAAAAAAAAAAAAAAAATGCATTCAGAATCTGTTCCCAACAACTTGCATTTCTTACACATTGAAGATCTTGTTACGGCGTCATCAGTGGGTTCTTCCGGTCACTGTGCACTAGCATATCCAAAAACTTTTTTCTGGCTGCCTTCAGAATGCGGTTGTCTCTGCTCGGGAAGATAAAAAAAAAACGTTTCTATTCCGAATAGCAGTTGTCCTTTCAGCCCGGAAGTTCATGAGATGAATCATTTTTAAATTTGTTTATGGGCTATCAAAACGAACAAACTTGTATATTCCTTATAATATTAATACACAAGTATTCCTTAAATAGGAATTTTCATTTATTAATATTCCTATTCCTATAGAATTTCTAAATAATAGTAAGGTTAGAGGCGTAAAGGGGGAAAATAATAATAATAATAATAATAATAATAATAATAATAATAATAATAATAATATCTTGTAAAATTTTGAACCATTTCATTTCATATTTATGTACACCTACGATTCGATTGAAATGAGCACAGAATCTTTTATTACTTTTTCTACGACTTCTTAAATGAATGTGTAATAATGACAACTTGCTCAGTGTAGCGACTGGCAAAATCCTTCGTACTTAAGTGAGAATGACTTTTATCATACCGGGAGCGGTAGCTCAGTGCATCAACTGATGTCACTGCAGCGCCTCTGACCGGGAGGTCCTAGGTTCCAGTCCTGACGGTGGCAGGATTTTCGACACTAGCTTTTCAGCTGGGTCGAATTCAGTCGTTGTCTGGAGGAGAATTCTAGCGGCCGGCTGCTCTGATCGGTAGTTTTCCGTGGTTTCTCCGATCAACACCAGGCAAATGCCGGAGCAGTACCCTATCAAACGGGCCACGAACCGCGCGCGATCTGTCCTTCCCATTCCTTGTCCTATCATCTCCCCTTACACACACTTACACTAACATGCACTACACTACCACATATCCTGGGAGACCGGTCGGGAGCTTAGAGATTGTCCCGGCTGGGGCGGTGCTCTGCTGGTGGGAGAGTCCTGGTTAGGGGGAAACCCCACTAGCCGACGGTAGGTCGGCGCCGGATCTCGCCATCCGGCGGGGGAAGATCACCGCCATCTCCCGAGAGAAAAAACATGCACTACACTAAAGGTACCAATGACCAGAGCAGTTGACGTGCTCGGAAACATGAATCAATCAATCAATCAAACTTTTATCATATAAAGAATAGGGTTCGATACTGTACAATAACACCTGGAAATTAGATTACAATACGGATATCTCCCTCCAAGGAAGTCCGTGAGTGATGATTTGACAATTCAGAGTTTCATTGATGGATTGTCAGTCGTATCTATCGTATATACGTATGCGCTATTCAAACTGGACTTTTTACTTATAGTGATTGTTAAATTATTGAACTTTGTTGAAAAATTGCATTGTTCGTTTTATTTATTTTTTTTTATCTAACTATGTTTGACTATCTGCTACGTTGTTCAAGCTTTAATTTATTAAAATTTTAAAAAATCAGAACAAGTTAATTTCAGTAAAGTAGGTTATATTTTTCAATTTATCAGTAATTATTTTGAAACGTTGTACGATACTCTCGTTTACGAATCCAACATTAATAATTGTAATTATTATATTGTAAAACGTATATACGTGACTTTTTTTTATTTGTAACCTGTTCAATACACCATAATAATGATTATTCTTGCCGAAAAGTTTGTTTAGATTTACTGTATACTTTAGACTTTTAAATTGAAATACTTAAATAAAGAAGTGGCGAAATTTTCCTCCGCCCCGGGCGGCTGATACCCACGCTATGCCACTGATTGAGGTTATATCACGTTTTATGCCGATGTAACACGTGTATGTTAAAAAATAACTATAGTTGTGTACGCTATTGCACATGCACAACAGTATCTGTGGTCGCATCTGGCATCCTTTTTTTTCTTTGATACATCATTTCAGATCACTGTACACTAGCATTTTCACAGTTTTTGTAGGTGCCTTCAAAATACGGTAGACAGCCTGCACGAGAATGTAAAAAAAACGCCACTTTTCTGTGTAGCTGCTGTGCTTTAGGTTGGAAGTTCATCAGATATATTTACAAATTTGTTTATGGGCTATCAAAAACAACCTTGTATATTACTCAACGTATAATATTAACATTCTATCACGTTTGTATACTACTGCAACTCATGTCCGTATTTTAAAATTAAATAGACTTGTGTGTACTACTACACATGCAAAATAGTATCAGTGGACGCTTCCTGCATCCTGTTTTTAAAAGATACTACATCAATTCAGATTGAAACATTTCCTAATTTATCGTTCTTATTTTTCGTGCTAGTTTGTAATTTTTTGTAGATTGATGCTCATAAGATCCAGGAACACTCAAATGTAAAGATCATTGCAGAGACATACTATCTACAAGAAAGAAAAAAAACATGGCATTGAATATTGATGTTAATATTTCTACTCTTATAATAAACAGTATAGTATCTGACTTAAATGACATTGAATATTTGAATGTATCGAAATCATATTTAAAATTTTTAATGTTAGACGAGTGTAAAAGAAAACGTTAATTTGGCAATTCAATACATTTGTTATTTTAGGTTACAGTTAGAGTAAAATATAGAATAGAGAAGGGTCATTTCAGGTAATGGCAACAAAAAAGGAAGATATCGCTACTGACTGGCGGCTTTACTATTCAACTAAATAAGGTACAGCTTGGAGCCTCAAGAGTCCAAAGAGCCTCAAAAATTATTAAACAACATGGCAAATTCTCTAAAAAATGTATGAAAATATACAAATTTATAATTAGTATGATTGTATATGTATACAATTCTTATCACTTTTTAAACTTAAAATTTGAATAAAATTATTATTTCAAGACTTGTTTTCATTGTTTTATTAATTTTTAAAACACATTCTAGTCTCTTACCCTCTATTTTTGACGTAAATTAGGAGGCCTCAGAAATAGTTTAGTTTGGGACCTCGAAAATGGTAATTCCGCCGCTGTCCCTACTCTTTAAACCAGGCGTGTCAAAACGCGCCGGCACCAACTACTTGAGCGCCTGGGAAGCCCGGCGCTCCTACCGGCAGGGCCACTTCCCCTGACTCCGCCGTCGCTTCCTCTCCACAACCAGAAAGGGGTGTACACGCGCAAGCACAAGTGGAGATGCTGAGAGAGCTCGAAATGTCACGACGAGTGGTTGATGCATACAAAAAACATGCTTGCCCTACGTTTTCTAGAAAACTGCCGATATCTGAATTTTGTTTATGTGTGCTTTATTTCATGTCCATTTTATTTTTAAATGCTACTTATCATAATCATTTGTTCTAAGGCCCATGCATATGTATGAATTAAAAATGCTTTGGTTGTTTTCATTTTGTGTTATGATTTATTAAATTGTTGTTTATATTGCAATAATGTGAAATAAATTAACAAGTCTCTGTGTAATGAATAATTTCTTTCTTTTTGTAGGGGAAATGCCAATTAATTTCGTTAAAATTGGGACAATAACAGTCAACTGAATTCTCCAAAAGACTGTCGTGAACCTGGTACACTGTGACATACCACCAACCCGGAGACGTTTGTACAACCCTTACAATCCCGCGCCAGTTACTCTGGACACACAGCTCGCGAACTGTAGTAAGCTAGTTTCCTTGCTAGCAACATACCTCCTTTAAACTAATTTAATGCCCTTCGTTTTCTTTTTAAGCCACTGCGGGTCAACAAGAAACACGAACACCAATTTTACCAATATCATTTCATTGACTGGGCGACAAATAATATACCGTCCTTCAAGAAAGTAGGTGGTGTTCTCCCCTCCTCTCAAGAAGGTAGATTAACTCTCTAGGTGAGTTTGAGGGCCGCCATTCGGGAGGCAGGATTACAATCCAGTCGGTTTGCCGGTTACAATCCAGTCAACTTTGGTTTCATCTGAAGAAAAATATTCCCTTGAGCAGAATTTTCGCTGAGACCCTTGTCTTGAAGTTTTGTGAAAGGGCTGAAAAATTCGGTTTCATGTAGACTTTCCAAAATATTGAAAGTCAAAGATTATCAAAAATCGTTTTCGGCAAAAATATCGGTTCCTAGGCATTTTACGTAGATTAAACTTCTTGAAAGATTTGAAGAGAGTTCAATTTTCTGCAAATGTGTTTTTAAACATTATTTTTAGAACAAACATTTTTTTGATAAAAAATTAAAAAATCGCCTTTCGTAAATATCTCAATTTCTCTGCATTATTCCACGTGTAGGATTTTCATCAGACTTGTAGAAAATAAAATTTCCTATAAAACTGATTATTCATTGTTTGTTATAAAACAAACCGCACGTCGATGTGGCGCGGTGATGTACTGCATAACAGAATAAAGTCGTTTACAGTGCGAATGTAAATATATAAATACATTTAAAAAGCTCAAACAATAAAAATGTTAGTATTAATAAATAAATTGAGCAAAATAATTGATTACATAAAATATTATTTATTTTTCATAGTTGTTGGTTCTTAACAATTAATAACATTACACCATTTCCCGACACCCCTTTTCGTGCCTTACATCATCGTGCGGTTTGTCGTCAGAACGACAATAAATAATCGGTTATATAGGACATTTCATTTCCTGCAAGTTTGATGGAAATTCCATTTGACGTAAAACACAGAAATTGAGATATTTACGAAGCACGATTTTTTTGATTTTGTATCCTTAAATATCGCGAAAACTTTAGCAGCAGGAAACAAATGTTTAGAACTAATTTTTACAAAATTGTATTCTCTTCAATTCTTGTAATAAGGTTATTCAAAATAAAATGGAACTAGGATATTTTCGAAAAACTATTTTCGTAACCTTTGTCCTCTAATATTTTGGAACGCACTCGTGATATTGATCCGAACTCTTCGCCCATTTTAAGAAACAAGACGAAGATTCCGCTCTAGCGGATTTTTTCCGCAGAGAAGGCTTTTTAGTATAATTTTACTCCTTTTTCTAATCAGGCGGAAATTCCAGTAACTGTACCCAAACAGCAGGCATTACTTAAAATCACACTTAACTTTTGTAAGAATTATCTAAACGATTCGTTATCTGAAATTCCGTTCCATATTATTACAAAGTATGCCACAAGCCTGCCAAACCAGTAGTTTATTCTTCGCATGTGACTCAGGACCTCTGATGTAGTCATTATTATGGTCTCGCTAAAGTGATTCATAAATCCTCCAAGACAATATTGATCTGTCCCAAGAAGCTAAACAAACTTCTAGATTGGTCCCAAATGTGTTGACGGTGTACGAATAAATGCATGGAGAATTTCCAAACTAACGGGTCAAAGAAAATCTAGCTGGGATCGCGGCAATATGATCGAACTACGAGCACAAAACATGATTGCTTCATTGACGTCGATGTAAAAGTTAAAACATTCTCCACATTTCGTTCAAAGAATTATTTAATATCATCTCTTCAACAGATGCATTCTATGCACCATTGATTGCAGAGTTATCATCTCTACGCTTAGGAAAGATAGCTATTTTGTATCATTTATGAGATACCACGTAAAAAATCTATAAGAGTGTTATTGCTAGATATGAAATTACTGCGCAGGTCTACCTCAAACATATTTAAATCAAAAAATAGATGTTCACAGATTATGTTATGTATGGAGATCAGCAACGGCCTAGATGACGCGGGCAACAACTGATGTTTTTGCAGTGCCTCTGACCCGGAAGTTCTGGAGTTCGTGTTCCGACGATAGCAGAATTTTCAACACTTGCTAGATAGCTAGGTCGATTTCAGCCGCTGCCTGGAGAACAATTCTCGTGGTCGCTTGCTATGTTCGATAGTTTTCCGTGGTTTCTCCGATCAATACCAGGCGAATGCCGGAGCAGTACCTTAACAAAAGGCCTAAGGAGCACACGCAATCTTTCCTTCCTCTCTCTTTACACACACATGCACTACACTACCACACATATTGGGAGACCAGTCTTAGAACGTGCCCCGCTGGGGAGGTGCCCCGCTTTCACCTAGAGGTGAAAAACCCTGCACGACGACGTGTAGGTCGGCGCCTGAACTCACCATCCAGCTGGGGAAGATCATCGCCACCTCCTATGATAAAAACATGCTCCACACTTACAGACGTAATGCGGACGTAGCATGCTCCACACTTACGCACCCAATAGCAGTTGATTCGCTCAGACACTGCTATTGGGCAATCGATCAATCAATAGATCAGCAGGCGCACATACGCTCCAGAGGCGTGTGACAGCCGGAAGCGTACAAGAGGCACCTGAGATTACGTGTTAGCCAGAAATCACGACATCGGGCCTCGCCCTCGACACGTCAAATGTTGGTGCCTGGGCTCAGCTGAATGACCTGAGCAGGGAGACATGGCTCAGTGCATCAACTGATGTCATTGCAGTGCCTCTGACCGGGAGGTCCTAGGTTCGAATCCCGACAGGATTTTCGACGCTAGCTTTTCAACTAGTCTCTCCGAATTCAGTCGTTCTCTGGAGGCGAATTCTAGCAGCCGGCTGCTCTGACCGGTAGTTTTCCGTGCTTTCTCCGATTAACACCAGGGAATGCCGGAGCAAAGGCCGGCCCGCGATCTTTCCTTCCTCTTCCTTATCCTATCCTCACACACTTACATTAACATGCACTACACTACCACAATTGCCGGGAAATCGGCCGGGGGCTTAGAGTTTGTTCCGGCTGGGTGATTCCCCGCTGGTGGGGAGATATCTGATTTTGTAAAACCCCGCTAGTCGACAGTAGGTCGGCTCCGGGTCTCGCCATCCAGCGGTTGAAGATCTCCTGATGAAAAAAGCATGCACCACACTTACGGGACTAACGACTTTAGTAGTTGACGCGCCCAGAACCACTAACAACCAACTAATCGATCTGAGAGACCTGGCACTCAGATCGATTAATGAACGACATCACGTGGAATCCGCACGGCGAACGTGCCCTCCGCATCGCTGCAGAAATTCTTCCTGAGATGGCCCCAGCAGCGCGACTCAGATGTGGAACAAGGACGCGCCCCGCGCAATTGCCCAAGGACCGGGTCAACGTCAATGTGCCAAATTCATCTGTAGAAGTCGCTGCCGGTAAGTAGAGAATAGACTTTAAACTACGACGACACTCGGTCATAATCGGCCTATAATACCAATTGTTAGTGGTTCCGGACGAGTCAACTGCTAAGGTCATTAGTCTCGTAAGTGTAGGGCATGCTTTTATTGCGGGCATCTTTCCCTGTGAGATCTGACGCTGACCTGCATTCGGCTTCCGGGATTTTCCCTAACCAGTCTTCTCCCACCAGCGGGTACAGCCTCAGTCGGGATAAGCTCTAAGCTGCAGACTGGTCTGACATGTGTGGTAGTATTCTGCGTGTAAGTGTGTGTGGGGGGGTAAGTAGGGAGTGATGATAGAACAAGGAAGAGGAAGGAAATATCTCGCGCGGTCCATGACCAGTTTATTAAGGTACTGTTTCGGCATTTGCCTCGTGTTGGTTGGAGAAACCACAGAAAACTACCGATCAGATCAGCCGGTCGCCACAATTCTCCTCCAGACAGTGGCTGAAATCGACCTAGCTTAGTATCGAAAATCCTGCCACCATCGGAACTTGAATCCTAGGACCTCCAGTTCACAGGTACTGCAGTGTCATCAGTTCATGTCCTGCGCTCCTAAGCCGGTATGTAATATTTAAATTAGAACTTACATGACATATGTGAAAACTTATTATTCTAATATGATTTCCTTCTTTTTACATTCTCGTCTTACGAAGGAATTTAGCAAGAAGAGAAAATTAATCGTGCATCGGAAAATGGCGATTTTTTTATTAAACATTCATCCGTCATTTTGATGATGCGATCATCAGGAATATGTATGTTTTATTGTTAGTGTAGAATTTGCATCGCACCCCGATCCAGGTCCTCACAATTTACCTCCAGGTAAATCTCATGAGATCTCATGAGCCATAATTCTTTTTAGGGTGAGGTCACCACTGCATGACGCCTTACGTGCTGCTCTCTGTCCCAGTTAATCGTAGGTCATTACGTCATTGGTGCACCAACGTGTGTTTCTTTTACAAATGTTGCGTATGACGAATGTTCTTTCACAATACTAGTGAATTGGAGGACATAAATTATTCAAATACTTATGTTCAAATAATACATACTAATTTTGAAACATCATAGTGTTTAACTAAAATACAGGCTCCCTTTATCCACTTTATCTCAACCCAAACGTTACGAAACATATTCATTTCGTAATAAGAGTTATTATATTCAAATAATTCATGGTTCACTGTTAGCTTAATGGTCGGCAAACAATTATTTTAACACTTAAAATTATTTGAAGATGGTAATATTCTCTCGAGTCCTTGGGCATTTATCCTTACGATGACTCTCGCAAGATGTAACTATAAATGACTCAATAAATATCATTAAAGAAAGAGGAAGAGTAGGGCTTTTTGTCTTGTCATTCACAGCTAATCATTGCCAATTTATTTGAACTGTAGAATGTTAAGAGTTATGATCGATAATTGCTTCGTCTGCATTTTCATTTCATTGCAAGTAAACGAACCTAACAGCGAAAACATTTACTTTAACAAATTACGAGTGTGAAGTTAGCATTTTATTGAATAAGATTGGAAAAAATCTATTGATATTAGAAACGTAGAATATTAGGTGAACGTCAAAGAGGCAATAACTGATTTGTTTTGCTTCTTCTTGGTTAATCTCAGGAGTGCGTGCATAAGCCCACTAAGCACAGACATCGCTGCATGGGGCACCGCTGGATAGAGTCCCTTCTTATTTCTGTAAATAACATTTTTATATTAGGTAATACATACTAATTATTATATTACATAAAATATTTTAATATTAACGTTTTACAATGTAAAGGTCGCTGTTTGTTTTATAATAATTTTATTACATTTGGTTCATATTTCAAAACTATTAGCAACCTTCATAGTTTGGTTATGCTTTTTAGATCATCTCAGCAACAAGCAAAATGCAAAATAGCATAATTAAAACGCCTCGTAAACGCCAAAAGCTAGCTATAGGTAGACAATGCCATCACATTATACGAATCGGTAATGATACCCTTAAAGCATGCCCCGTTTGGACTAATGCATTAGCTACAATCATTAAAAAAACGCTCCATATTTTGCAACAATTGCACAACGTCCAACAGAAAGAACTGAATCCATCACTAATAAATACATAGCCTACCTCTTTAATAACTTTCACTCAAACATCAACTCCATACCACAAACACTCCACTATAATCTCGCCTCAACATACCTAACTCCAACACTGATTCCCTTTTGACACCTTCCTAAACATATTCTCCAATAATTGTTAACAGTAGGTGATGATTGTAGCTACCTACTTGTAGTAGTAATAGTTTTAAGATTATGAAATAACAGTTCTGAAAGTCAACCAATGCATATGATAAATTGTCTACTGAATTATGTATTTCTGAAAGGAAATGGAAAAAATTATCATCTCAAACCGGTTTTAATCGGAACTTGATAGGGCAGCAAATAATTAGTGGATAAAATCGCAATCGAATGTATTTTATTTTCGTTAATCTTATTCACTAAAATAGAGATAATGTCTAACAAGAGAAACATATCTCACGTAATATTATTTTCTTCCAATAAAAAGGCAAAGTAGCACTGTTTTGGAATATTTTTAAATATAGTAAGTTCAAATGATTTGTTTTATGTTTCGTGTACAATTCTGCTGGCTTCGGACAAAGCATTTTCCCTCTCGAATGGTACAACTACTATGACACACAAGATAAAACTTCAGGAAGTTGTCGGATGACAAAACTATGAAGATAACTTTGGTTTCCTGCGACGACAGCTCCGATTGTATTAAATCGGATAGGCCTCTTATATTATACCAACTCTCACTCAATGGGATATTCAACTCGTGGGCATGAATTAATCTACAGATAAAAAGTAATATATTCTGACGGCCATAGTGTAGCCAAAATGGGCAAGTCGTCGAAAACAGCTAATCGAAATTAAAATATAATTAAAATGGCAGTACCAGCTTTTCTCTGATTTACACTACCGTAATGCATATCATCTACTTCAGCAACACTTCAAGATAAAATTAAAAGAAATTATACGTGTATTATCGGTTTCAGTAATTTGATACTCCACAAAATTATTCTAAAAATTAAGAAAGGTGACCTGTAGAGAAGATCTCAAAAGATAATCAATTGTATGATTTTTTAACGAGTTACATACTAATACTATTTTAAAGTAATGGACAATATTGAGAAATTTTACAATTCAATTGTGTCTCTCAAAAACATAATGTAATTCCACATCATGCTAAATCAAGTATGTTCAAGTTCTTAAAAATAAATAGGCTCTGATTTACAATGCTAGACACTATGTATTTATGGTATGAGAACTGTTTCCAAATAATTATCATCACAAAGCCGATGGGAAAAATATTGTTCTACAATTACGAAAATAAATATAAATATGATAAAGCCAGATGTACATCGTACGATTACAATAGATAATACTATGATTTATTGTACATCCAGTTGTTATTTTACGAATATTACACATATAAAAGTCTTTCAAATAATTTTTTTGCGTATTTTGATGAGTGCAATAAAAATAATATAACGGAATAATAATACTAGAACTTTCAATTCTTATATCAATTATGACACTTAAGTGCCGAAAGTTCTTTAGATTTTGTTTCCAAATGTAAAATTATCTCCTGTAATATTATTTTACGCTTCTTCTGAAAGAATATTTTCGAAAGAAAATCCTTTGTGACCTTTATCTTACTCAAACGGCGTTAGGGTGAACGAACAGGTGACCTTTGCTTTGTCTTGAACGATAAAAATTATTTGTATTTGATCAGTTCTCTTGATCGAACCCATTTTTTCACCAGGAAAGAACTTTCATGGTTTAAAGTCTTATTTTAGAATAGAAAATATAACTTTTACTTGCAAACTGCTGGTAGATAATGAATTGTAATACCTCAGTGTAGGGAATAAATTCTAATATTGCGGGAGAATACGGCGATTTTTCGGCAGCAAAACTCTTTTGGCCGAGCTCTGGCAATGAAAAAGGGAGTATTGTTCCTGTATGTAAAAATTACTTTTTCTAACACGTTATGTAGTCAGATTACACGTATTGTGGGACCTTGACACCGAAAATCCGATTGACGGCAAAATGTCAGTCTGCGATCCCCGCTAGCGCATAAACCTGTCAGACGATTTTTTTTTCGATACTTCTGAAACTTGCCCTGCGAGTTTCAAACGGATATTTTTTATTAGGAGTACTTTACATGAAGTCTCAACAATATTTTTTGAAAAATGGCTCCAATTTTTTTAAATAAAATTTGTCCTCGGATTGTGTAAAAAACTCTTTAAAAACATTTCGGGTCTCAATTTCGTTGAAGTATCTGACTTTTCGAAAATTGCAAAAGTTCAAAATGTTTTCGGCGTTTTCCTACAACTACAATTGAAGATCGAGATTTTTTCCTTAATGAAATCTGTAATTTAAAGACATCTTGAAATAAGGTCATACACAAGGTTTTGAAAATCGATATTTGCAGTTTTCGCGTAATTTTGCATGAAATATAGGCAATTTTTAAACAATTGTTTTCTCCGGCTCCATTTTTTAAAACTTTCGTCGTAAAGTTTGCTCTGTTCCCGTTTTCGACAAACCCTTTGTATTTTCGAAAATTGCAAGAAAATTCACATTGCAAAAGTACATCAGTGAAGATAGAGAATTTTTGTTAATGAATTGTGTTCTTCAATTTTAGATCTTTAAATAGAATCACGTACTTTTTTGGAAAATATGAGCAATTTCGCATAAATTTTGCTTTTTCGAAATTACAGATGCAAATTTCACGTATTTCCTATACTACTATCTTTCAGGAATTATTAGGTTGCAAAACAATGGAAACTCCGCGACACAGCAGTTTGAAATTCTCAGAATAACTTATTGTTGGGCGGTGATTCTATGTGAATGGAATGGATTGTTGGATTTGGGATTGTTGAATTTGTGTTGATGAATTAGCTTTAAATGAATTAAATTTTCGCGTTTGAAGCGCTACGATTGGTAATGAGTTTTACAAGTGTTTGCTGGGATGTGTTATAATACGGACAGAGATGGCGGAATTGTAATTTTACATAACCGTTACTGTCGCGAGAAAGTCCATGCTGTTGTGGCTCCACTTGTTATAAAAACAAAAAAAAAGTGTAATGAAGGTAGGAATCTAAAAGGAATCTTGTACGAATATTATAGTCTTGAAGAGGCTCACTGTAAGTATTTAATTCTGAATATCATATTGCATTCTATTGTATAAACCGGCGATACGCATGGGAGAGAAAAGTTTTCAGACCGCGTTCTCACCCTACTTTTGTCCAAGTTTTGCTCGATTTTGTCTTTTGACAAGTGTTTTCTTTCGCGCTGTACCTCGTTTTCCTCTTACGGCTGAAACCTAAGAGGCATAGAATGTTTAAATTAATAGATAATAGCGATTTGTTCCTAAATGAAAATACTTTATTTTGTTCACATTGCATCGATTGACTTAGAAGGAAAATTTGAAAGAATCCCTCTCAATGATGTTAGTTACCCTTGAAGATAAGTCTTTTAAAATAAGAATACATTTTGTGAGAAAGGAAATCAAAACTTTAGATTTTTTTCTTTTTGAAACGTTTTATCTGAGTGTAAGAACTTTGTCGTAAGTAAGTAGAAGTAACGATGAATAATAAATGTGTTAAAGTTGCTAAAATCATTTAATTTAAGACTAGATGAATAATAATGAATTGACTAATTTCTAATTGTTATATCTAATTATTAATTGATAGATTTATCATTGCTATTACTGAAAAAGGAATCAGCAAAACGATCTGAGGATTTCGTGTTGCAAGATAGCTCTAGTTTGCCTTTAGGCAGTTCCAAAGAAAAAATTAGTTAGACTGTAGTGGAGCAATATAATGCTAACCAAATTTGTCCCCAATTCAAATCTTGATTGATAGCATAGGAGTCACTGTTAATTTAAAAATTTTAATCATGACTACTTTGTTAAACGCAAGTTAAAAATTATAATGTTTATTACTTAATACAACGAACATTACTACTCTCCGAAGAGTTGCAAGCGGTAGATATTGCTCATTAGCCAAAACAATTGTAATTTAGAGAAAATTTATATACAAAGTTTGGAGCCGGAGAAAATAATTGTTTGAAAATTGCCTATATTTCACGCGAAATTACTCGAAAACTAGTATTTCCGAAAATTTGTGACCTTATTTTAAGATGTCATTACAATATAGATTTGATTAAGGGGAAAATATGAATCTTTAATATTGTAGTTGTAGGAAAATGCCGAAAACATTTTTATCTTTTGCATTTTTTCGAAACTCAAGATATTTCAACCAAGATGAGACCCGCACAAATTTTATGAGTTCTTTACGGTATTTGAAGACAAATAAATTTTATTAAATATAAAACATTTGGAGCCATTTTTGAGAAAATGTTGAGGTTTTATGTAAAGAATGCATCAAAATCAAAATATTATTTTCAAAATCGCAGTCCCTCAAGTTCATTCGAATTCATCAGAGAATATCAATTTTGGAAGAAAATCGTCTGACCGGGTTATGCGGTAGCGGTGATCACAAACATGTTTTGTGTCATCAATCGATTTTTCACATCAAGGTCCCCCAAAACGTGAAATCTTACTACACAAGTTAGGTGAAGTAATTTATTACACATAGGAACAATATTTATCGTCTTTTCCGTTACGAGGGTCCAACAATAAGACTGTTTCTGTCTAAAAACCGCCGATTTTCGATGCAAGATTTCAAAACTTTCTTTTCTTTTGTTGTAAGGTGAGAAAGTAAAAGTAGCGTTAATACATTTTATAAGAAAACGAAGTTGAATTGACAGCACACCTATATTCCCAGATAGAAAAATCATTAACCAGGAGTAGTTTGCCACATTTTCCTTGAGATAAGCTTTAATTAAATTAGATTGTATTTCAAGATTAGTAGATAAGCAAAATTAAGAAACTTATCAATTAACAGGGTGTTTGGCGCATCTAATAAGCAGGATTTAACTACTCTCAATCATAAAGATAACGGTCTCTCGAAATATGACAAAATAAAATATATTTCTGCTTTAGGAATTAACATTTCCGCAAGAATGGAAACATGTAGTTATTCTTCCGGTACACAAACCAAGAATGCTTCCTACACTATCTATACTAGAAAAAATAATATTTAAACAATTTAAAATTGTCCTTTATAATACGAAGGCCATACCCACTAAGCAAACGGGATTCACCTAAAACGTATGCATGCATCACCAACTACTAACAATCACTGAAAACATGCATTCGACATTTCAAAAACATGATCACACAATAACAATCTTTCTCGGCATCTCACGCCTTCGACAGAACATTTTCACCATACAGAACGTGACACCAAGCCGCAACAACAGAACTTTTGCCATTATAGTCGATAACCATCACTCTAATCCGAAAGCAGTGAAGTCAGGCCTACCTCAAGGCTCCTCGTAATTCCCCGCCCTATATAACTTGCACGTAGCCGACCTTTCAAAACATAATATAAAAATGTCCAATTTTCGGACGATTCAGCTATCTATTCATCAGCTTCGTCCACAAATACAACAACAAAAATTCAGTTATACCTACTCCAAGTCAACGGCTGGACAGTCAAAAATAAATTCAATTCAATTTAAAAAAATTAAAATCAAATCAAATTAAAATCAATCCGAATACAACAGCAACCAAAAGATTGCCTTTAAGACGTTACATACACCATTCCACTTAATATTTAACCAGGAACCTGTACAATGGCATCCTCACAACAAACCCATAAAATACCTAGGCCTTTACACCATCTCAATGGGAAAATATCCCCATAATAGTAAAGTATACAAACAAAAATTAAACTACGCCGACTTAAACCTGGAACAGATCTGCTAAATTATCTTACAATACCGCTTTACTACTTTACAAAACCATCATAAGATAACTACGTTTATATGCATCCCAGATCAGCGCTGCCAAATTAAATAATAAAAACTTCAATATCCAAAACACTTTCCATTACCCAAACATCTCAAACAGCCAATTTAACCCCTGTAAGACTTTGCCAAAATCCAATACACAAAATTCGTATTAAGAAACAATTCCAGTTTCACACTTTCCTAAACAAAGTCTCAGATTTCGATCCAAAGTAGAGTTAAATAAAAAGATATCTCTGCCAGCCTAGTAGTAAGAAAAAATGTTGAGAGTTAATTTTAAGAAGATTTAGGCAATTATCTCAGTAGTGTTTTATATACTGATATTAATGTTGTACATTCCCAAGAAAATAAATTTAAAATAGACATTGCCGTTTGCAAATTTGAAGGGTCATGTAAGGTGCACGTTTGGGCGTTATATTCAACAATGTCACGATTCAAACACGATATGTATAAAAATTGGGTCCATATTCGAATCGCCTGAACATGTTTAGCAATTATTATCTCTAAAACGACATAACTCTAAAATAACAACAGAATTCTCTGAATAAAATTATCATAAAAATAAAATTTGAAGATGTTTTTATTTATCTATTTTTTTAAATCCAAATTTAAAAAAAATCGAATATCTTGACAAGACAGGTTAGTTAACTACTCTAAATGGAAACTCATTTTTTTTGTTTAATGTACAAAAAGTTTAAGCCCTATTCAGTAAATGGCAGTAGATTGATAAATTCCATTTGTCAATATTATAATGAAAGTAATAACAAAATTATAAGAAACAATTGAGTAGATGAGTGTCATAATGCTTATGTGAATGCTGATTATCAATGTTATGCTAAATATCCATTTATCTGCATTAAAAAATGCTTTAATTTCTCCAATACTTTGCAACATCCAGTTCGGAAAGTTTGAAAATGAGTATAGTGAAGGAAAACAAAGCTAAGTAAAGGAAGTGATTAAATAATTAAAGGAAGTGGCATTAAAAATAAAAACCCGATTCGCTTCAGAATAGGGAATAAATAACAGGTTGAAAATGTGTTAAGAAAATAGATACAAGATGAAATAAAAATATATTCCTGATCCAGCAATAACCAATCATTTGGAAAAAATGAAAACATGGCGTGCACACACGAGTCTTTCAATTTAATTCAACGGCAGCCCGTCATAAAATGCAATTCTCAGTACTTCAGCATTAGCATTCCACGTAGTGACGTAGTTCTCGTTATAAACAGGAGGCTTTGAAAAGACGCGACGTCGGGGCCAAGATCAGCGAGTCCAACGATGACTGAGCTTTCTGTAGAAGTCGTTTGTTGCGTCACAACCTTGCGGCGAAGCGTGTGGTCGGAGGGGGGGGGGCGGACTTGGATCCACGCTCGCCGCAGGCTCAGCACCTGCACTGAGCGGAGCGGAGTGCTCCTTGCCCCGCGACCTGCCCGCGACGGAGCATCGCCCTCTGACGTCATGCACGGACTGCTTGCTCCTCGGCAGGCAAAAAAAAAAAAAAAACCGCCGCCACGGACTTCCTTCAGCAAGGGTCTGCGCCGGGCTCGCCGAGGACAGACTGACACTCGGAAACAAAGATGTTCGTCGGCCGACGGCGGAAGGTCGTTCACTGTAGTACTTTGAAGCTTATATTCTCGTATTGCCTCGTCGCCACAACCATCCACAATGAAAGCGATGAATACTTCTCTTGAATTTAATACATCTGGTTTTATTTGGATTTAGTTTTGTTAGTCCACTTTCTCTTGAGATGTGCCGATATTTTCTATTCATTGCCCATTTTCAATCTTTTCTTTCTCAATCGTTTCCACCGATGATTTTGCCTTTACAAAGCAGCTATCGAAATTACCGCTCTCTCTTCCGGCGAATGACCCCATTGGTCGCCATGTTGGAAATTATTGTGGGGACCGCTTCTCGCTGACCAATCAGGACGTCCCGTTCGCGGATATCGCAACGTTTCTCCCACTGCTCTCTGGTGCCAGTTCCCTGACTTGCGGGTTGTTCGACAGCGATCAAGTCAGAGAGGCAGTGAGGGGCAGTGACAAGTAGACGGTGGTCGCGGCTAGTGTGTTCCTTCAGCCGGGCGGTAGACTGGTGTGGATTTTGTAGGAATATTTTGCTGAAATTACTGCCAAGTTTTGTGAACTGTCGGTGTAATTGTTGTGCAGTGTGTGTTGTGAATAGCGGTTGAAGAATTTCGTGTGCATTAGTCACAATGAATCGCAAGTATCTATATATCGTGTGCGTTCTTCTTTGGGGTGAGTATTGGTGGTAGTTATATAATTAGATTAAATTGTCGACAGCATTCAAAATAATTAAGATATTCGTTTTGAATAAGTTTAAAGAACGAGATCTCCATATAACTGCACCATTGACAGTAGAACTTTAAATTAATTAATTTTCATTTTGGTATATTCTCTAGCAAAGTTTCTTCTGCATAAATTCACCATCGAAGATATTTATAAGAAATTAAATAAAATATTCCGGGTTTCAACGTTTTGTTCTACAATTTTCAGGAGCATGTGGATATGTGAGTAGTGATATTGCATCGGAAACTCCCAGTATTCAGGACATTCAGCAACAGCTAGAAGAAAATTTACCAGAAGGACTTCAAAACCTACCCATTAATGCCTCAAACGTACCGTCAGAGGAAGAAGCTAAGGAATTGCTGAAAACTAAATGCGAACGGTTAGGAGGCGCAGGTGCTTATGAAAGAGTGGAGGTGAGTAGCTGTCAAAAATCAAATACTCTTTGGTATTATGAATTATATATTTTAGGTGTAATTAGAATGTTTTTCAAGGCGTTTTAATCTTCAAAAACGGAGTCGAAACGCCCTTGTAAAGGAACAACAAATACTTCCAGCTCTTTGCAATCATAAAGCTATTAATTTTACCCTGGATGTTAAAAAATATATTGAAATTTGTCTTCAGACCTTAATGTGAAGTACAAATTAATTAAATTTCAATTGACCATAAAAAAGAAAACTGCAAATGTTGCAGTATGGGAAGAAGTATAAGCATATTCTGCACAGGTTTTCATCTCCAGAATTCCTGCCCCCTATTTTACTGTTATTTGTGATTATTGTGAGGTTTGTAGTAAAAATTCATTGTTGTGACATTTCTTTGACGAAAAATAAAAGTTCAGTGAGCTCGATAGTTGTGATAATTCAAGAAAATATTGAAATAGCGAGATTATTGAATTTGACTTACATAACCGTTGTGGAAAGTAAAACCTAACTTGCCGAAACGTAAGATTTGATTTTTCAAAAACCAAAACCAGTTTTTTTTCTCGGATTTTTCTTCTGGGATTAGGTACGTAATTATATATATATATATATATATATATATATATATATATATATATATATATATATATATATATATAATATAAATATAAATATAAAAGAGCAATGTCTTTAAGCCGATCCTGTTACATTCTTATTTTCAAAATGTTAACCCGATTTAGTTATTTATTCAAGAAATACATTTTCGAATAGATGTTGATTTAAGAACTATTGTGATTGCTTGAAGAGTTCAATTTTTCGCGCCGCGAATGCATTACGTGTATAGACAGAATAGACACTCGCATCGCACGCATGACACAATGTCACATTAAAATGTTGGATGTGTGTTGGGAAAATATCTCCGCGGTTGTCCTCATTCTCGCCAGCCGATTTATGGTTTCTTTGAATCTGTTGTATTAAGTTTTTGGTGGGAGTGCTGGAGATATGAGTTTCACTTAGCTTAAATATAGTTTCTTTATCACGTGTGTAAATGTTGCCATTAGACAGTAGGATTATAAATTATGAAATAAAATAAAATTTAAAAAAATCGATCGCGATAAATTTCGAAGTTTTAAAATAGATTTTTTGCTCGTGATCTGCTGATCCACTCGAAGTATGGGTTGACGCCCACTTTGATAAATAGCCAATTTAGTCACTTGTAGTACAATTTAAATTTGGAAGAATAAGTAAAAAAAGTTTTTTACTACACATAAAGATTTCTTTACTTACTTGGCCCATTTTAATAAACTTTTTTTTAAAAAGTAGTTCCCCTTGTTCATAATTCCTGAAATACTTTGAGTGATGGAGATTGAAGTAATTATTCATAGCTGGGCAGTAATTTAAAAAAAAAAGGAGTACCTATTTTTCATTGTTTGATTGGCATCACAGTGTTAATTCAGAATTGACTTTGTGCATACTGGAAAAAATCCTATGAAGTTGCCATGAGTACTCGATCAATATTCTCTCTTAATTGGATATAGCTCTGCTCTATAATCTTGCCAATATATTTAAAATACTTTTTAGCATTGTAGGCAGTCAACAAAAATGGTTGGTTTCTGACATAGGAATATTATTGTATCATTTTTGTATAATATTAATTTATGATGTTTTTTTCTTCCTCTAGTATTTCAATGTTTTCTTTATAGACTGCTCAAGAGGATTTCAAGTCATGTGTGATGTCCCTGGTTAATGTAACCGAACTGCAACAAGAAATGGAAGCAGCCAAACCTACTGGAGACTTGGATACAGTATTTAGGAAGTACTGCCGGTAATAGAAATTATTTTATTAACTTTTGAGTACTTTATTAACTTCTGTAATACTTCATGTGTTCAATAATATATTAAGAGGATTTGAAGAGGGATCACCTTCCAGGGATAAACCATCTTAGTCCTATGTATTGAAGTGTTTCTAGGTATTCAGGCACCCACGGCAAACATAGAATTCTACACATCAGGATACTTCAAATTAGGTTTATTTGTTTTAGCAAGTATGCTGTAAATAGTGCCCCTTGTGAGTGGCACCCATGGCTTGTGCCATGACTTGTTGTTATCCCTCTGCCTTTGTAATCTCTACAAATGTCACATGCAGGTCAGGATGGGTATTAAATTCAACTACAGTCCACAGACGCTAATCTTTTCTAATGGCCATGTGTTCCTAAATGCTTTAGGAGACTTTCAGGGCACAAAATCTGTGTTGCAAGTGAAGTATTCGTTGCCTCAATGGTTCTGTCAATAAGAGCATTTCCAAACAAACTCCATTTTATGCATTTTCTTGGAGTATTCACTACATGATTAGGTTTGCACATGGTAAAGTTGCCTGAATTTCCCTTAAGCCAGAACCTTTTGCAAGACTGGGAGTGAAACAAATTTTCCATATGAATATTCCCTTATGTAGACCTGAGAAAAGAATGTCACAATTTGCCTACAATGAAATTGAAGTGTTTTCCCCTCCTAATTTAACAATGGATTATCGAGCTTCGATACTTGAAACTTGTGGGCTATTAAATACAAGAATCTTAGAAGAATGTATAAAATGTTAACAATTTTGCATTTATTGGTATTTATCTCCATTTTATTTTTTCTATCCATTGAACTAGACATAAAAAGTTGTAGTGAAATTTCTTTGAATTGTCCTGTATTTAACAGAAAACAAATTTGTCTGCAATAAAGTCTTATTGTTGAATTAATGTTTTGTTTTATAGAAAATCTCCCGTCTTCACAGACTGCATTAATAACTTCACTGCTACTTTAGACCCATGCTTGGAGGAACGTGAGAAAGAAAGTAAAAAAATAGTACAAAACATCACAGAGTCTCTTCTTGGCTTTCTTTGTTTCAAGGAAGGTGATAGAATTGCTTGTAAGTATTTTCTTTATTAATTTTAAATCACCAAAAATTGAACTCCAGATTTGATCATTGAGAAAATGTTTACATGTATGTTTTATCAATGTGAAATTGAAGTAAATCTTGTAAATATGTTTTCTGAAATATGGAGGAATCAGGTCTTTAGATTTTTGTTCTTTTCAGTGTGTAAGCAGGGAGCAATTTTTTGCAACTCCTTACTTTAATGATTAAGTATTAAAACTACTTGCAGACATTGAAGTTGTGAATTATGGGGTAATTTAATTCAAGTAACATGAGTATTTTGGAGTATGAGTGAGTGAATAAGTATTTCGTAGATTTTTTTTAAAGTGATATATGGATAGATTTAACTAACATAACAGAACTAATGTTTTTGTAAACACTAAAACAAATGAATATGAGCAGGAAGGCATCATAGTAATGACCTTGAACTTGTAAGGTGGTTTGCTGTGTGTGTCCAGTTTCACAACAATGCTGTGGTCTTCTTCCTACAGGATTACCAAAAAACATCTTTCACTCTATCCAACACATTTCAAATGTAGCTTGGAAACTCTGGTCTTTGGGATCACCATAAAAATTCTTTATATCAAATGCACTGTTTATAAATTATATTTTGACTATTCAAAGAATTGCCTGTCCCAGCCAGGAATTGAAACTAATCTCCTGGTATGTGCCTGGTCGCTCTGACCACTTGAGCTAGGGAGAAAAGAGCCAGTTACTCTTTTCTAAACATTTCACTTGTAAGTCTAACAATAATGGGAGATCCTGGTTCAATTCCTTGCCAAGGCAGTAGGCTATTTGATCTGTCAAAATATAATTGATAACAATTACACTGGCTTAGTAGCTATGGAGTTGCAATGATTGTTCCTACATAATTGTTAAACCTCTATCTGTGCCCAGGTGGTGGTCATAAACAGAGCTTTTATCTTCTTGCTGTTCAAGGAGCTGACTGTCTCGGTAGCTCTAACTCTTGTTTTGGTTAGAACAACTGGGCATACTCAAGAGATCCAGGATGATTCTTGTCTGGGTTCAGTGAACTCTTTGAACAGTCAGAACAAAATTTGTAGAATAATATAATTGTAAGAGTAAAAGAAAGGGGGCAAATAAGGTTTTCAACATTCAAAATTTGAGATTTTAATGAAAATCAGATGTGCATCGTTTTTATAAGCTTACTAAGCTCTGTTCAAGCACAAAATTTGGGGGGGGGAAGGGTAACTTTAAAGAAAAACAAAAATGTCCTAATAGTTTAATATAACATACACCAAAAATTAAGATTCTTTTAAAATTTTCAGTACCTTAAGTTCAGCCAGTTTGATCAAGGAATATTCATTTTGGAGAAAATTTTGTTAAGTTTTAGAGGTGTTGAGAGATGCACAAAGAAGTTTTGGAAACGTGACCGGTTTTTCATATTAGGTATTAACGTAACCCAAAACTGGAGTTTTTACTAGATTATATTATATTAGAAAGTAATATACATTTTATGAGCAAGAAAATCCAGTTGAATCAACTGGGTTCAATCTGGACCCACAGCGTGTTTTTGTTGAGCAAAAACTGGCACTTTTTTTAACAGTAGTAGAATACTTTCAATATAGGTACTTCAAGTATGAAAAAGTAAAATACTAATGTGGTAAAAGCGGTAGGTTTTATATTTTAACCTTTATTAACATTTTAGTTACGAAGATTATCATGAATCCATCTTCTAAGGATTCTTTGCTTCAAGATTGTCAAAGATCTTGTAATACCAATTCATCAGAATGGGAATATTAATTTAATTCTTGCAAACCTTGGGTAGAAAACCTTTGCCCTAGGTATTAACTAGCTTTTGTTTCAATTATATGACCAGTTGATTTTTTTCAAATTATACTCAATAGTTATTGATTTTGTCTAGTGTTCATTGCTGAGGGTGGACCAGAATGTCTTCAGTCTAAACAGGAAGAAATTCAGCATTGTGCAAATACCACTGTGAGCAAATACATGCCTGCGACTGAGGGTACTGGTGGCCCGCTTACCCAGATACCACTTCTTGTGTTAGACGAGAAGGAATGCCAGTAAGTGAACTTGTTAGTGAGCAAGGCAACCTTAATCTTTTGGAAGTTAATTCTACCAAATATTAATTATTTTTTTTAATTACAGTTCTATCCAGCAGTTCCAAGAGTGTATGGTTTCATCTTTGGAAAAATGTTCTGAACCTACACCTGCGAATATTGTGGAGAGTTTATTTAATTTTATTGTGAAGATGACACCTTGTCAAAATATGAAAGCTTATTCTTCTGAACCATCTGTTAGAAAGAGTGCAGCTTCCACAATGGGGAGGATGCCTGAACTGTTTTTCACCAGTGTCCTTTTACTTGCAAGATTTGTTGCGTAATATTTATTTCACATTTTTGTCAGTACAGCGTGGTGATAGTATTGAACCTCAGAAATTGATGGACAGAAATTTTTTTGTGATCTAATTTTTTTGAAGGAAGTAATTTATTTTTAAAGCTTTCAGATTTTTCTTTCAATTGCTGTTTAAGTAGTGTAGATTATTTAATTTTTCCTTGTTATATTGAGCACATAAGTTGGAGTGTTCAGAACCATGAGAAAATCAATACTGTGTATCCAATGGCTGAATTATTTTCTCCTGAGATTTGCCAAAGTTAAATGTTTTTAATGTATTTGTTTGAAAAATCATGTGTGCTGCTCGTTTGTATTGAAATTCAAATTATTCTGTACAAATTAATGTAAATAATAATTGGGAAATTTTGTACTGCATTAGTTGTGGGGTAATTCCAAGATGAAAAACAAGGAATGTCCTTATGTACATATTATTGGGAATACAAACATAAAGAATTGTCTTTCAGAAATTGCTAATAAGCTTGGGATTCTATCAATGCAACAATTGTTTTGTATATTTTGTTTTTGTTGTAGGATGATGTGAGATTCTTGTGTTGGGGTGGGTGTTGTTGAGTTGCAAAACTGAAATGGGAAATTGTTTGTTACACACTCGTGTAAAAAGTTTATTTGGTTTGGTATGGATTTGCTTGGTGTAGTGTGATTCAGATGATATTTTCACAAAGACTTCTCTTATTTACCCTTGATTGGGACCTTAAGGTTAAGAATAGTGGGTGGTAAAGAATGTTAAGTTAGTAAAGTAATATATTAAATGTTGATATAAGATTTTTTGTTATGTGTGCATCCATTTGGTGATAATTAAATCTACCTTTTTTGTCTTCACATATCTCAGAAATGTGCGTGTGCTCACTAGCACAGCAAGAACTTTTTTTTTATGTACATATAAAATATGCCTTTTCTCAGCGAAGGTGGAATTCTGGTGAAGAAATTTGTGAAAGTGGATTAATTTACAATGAGGAATTTCAAAATCTTGGAGATGTATTGATTGCGAAGTAAAGTAGGAAAATGTTGTTTAATGTTAAATTACTAGAAATTGTATGTAAACTTGATAAATTGTTATTTCGTTCTTATTACATAGAAACTTGTGATAAATAACTTGTAATAAAAACTATTAAACTAGCATAGTTTGTAGTATTATGGGATTCAAAGGGGTGCACACAGGGGAGATCAAGGACCATGGTCCCCCTGAAAATTTTGATAGGAATCTGCATCTTGCAGAGTTCAGATAAATCTGTTTAAATCTGATTTCTTCAGTTTTTTACCTGACTTATTTGGGGGAACGGCTCTCAAAGCCATCTGACAACCCCTTATAAATATTCCAATATAAAATTAAAGATATGGGATTATATCACTGTTATAATTTCATTCTCCTGGTATGTTTTATTTATTTACTGGTAAAATATATATGTAAAAAGAAAAAGGGACCTAGAAATGTAGTTGCCAGCCCCACCCTCTTCTAGGCTGGGCATGTCTATGGTGGGATTCTAGGAATGTGGTTCACGATTTGTTTGAGAGAATGTATTTGTAATTATTATATTTAGTATGTTGCGTGCATGTGCAGTATTGTAAGGTATGATGTATATAATGGTTCTAAACATTAGTCTTGTTTTGTAAATTTTCACATACAATTTCTACTGACATTCAGTAAAGGGTTGTTTTGAAGATGGAGTGTAATTTTTCATCATTCAACATCTAGAATTTGTTAGAACATCTTATTGGAAAGGCTGAAGACATAGTAAATACTGTCATTGTAAATTTCCAACATGAACAATGTAACTGCGATAACAATGCTTTCACTAGCTGACTGTTATTCAGATCTTTATACTGTTCTGTATGTATGTTCACAATCTTTGATGCATGTTGTATGCTCTCTGATAGCTTTTCTTCTTGTATTTGGTATTTGCAAAGAGACCACTATTCTATATGCACTCTAATTTTGTACTTAAAGCATCTGAACTTAAAAGTATACAAAATAAGATGTATTTATATTTTCACAGAATATATTTATATTTAAAAATAAATACTTTTGTATTAATGAACTCTTGCCAACCTTCCAAAATTCTGAAGTACATGGGAGACAAATATTTTCACTCATAGGAGATAGTGAATAAATAACTTAAGGTTGTATTATGCGACTGTTTCTTTAAAATTTACTGTTATGCTTGTAAAGAATGACCAATTTAAGAAATGCATATTTTAACAATTTTTTTACAGATGTGCCGTAGTCGTTTACACATTTGTAGCCTGCATCATAAGGCTTACAATGAAAGCTGTCAAATTCCAACTTTGAATCATTTGGATGAATATTCAGGTTCAATTTTCTTATAGATTTTTTTATTTTAAAATAGAAAAGTTAGAAACCTGTGGGGATGCGCAATCTTCAATAGCTAAGTTTTTCATGTGGGGAAAAGTTAGATGAAATGAAACTAGTCGCTAGATATTGTTTTAAACAACCACTAGTAAAAGTGGTTCTTTCAGAGCAGGTATAGTATGCTAGGAGTTCAAATTTTAGCTCCAGTGTGAAAAGTAAGATGCTCAATAAGACAATTGCTGCAATACAACAATGCTGCAAGTGTTCAGGTAAATCTGTGAATGCAACAAAGGAAACAAAATAATTTTGTCTGACTGCATTAGCTACTACTGACCTTAATATATCATTACACTTAACATTTCAGAAGTGTTTTGTATACTTGAAAAAAAGAATTAATAATAATAATATGAGTCAGTAAGGCTGTCTAAAACATAGTTTTTGACCCATGTAAAAGTGGTTTTATTTTGCTCGTAGGGTTGTGCCTATTGGCCTCGTGTCACAATATTTCCTACTTGCAAAATGACGATTTTATCACTTGCATCATAACTATTTTGGAAAACCAGCAATGCTGCATCTCTTTAAAACAATGTATATTTCATTTGTTTGATATGGCACTTGCATAATGCCACAAATACTTGTCTTTCTGTAGCTTTGTGTAACTAATTTTATTACATTTACTCATCAGGTTAAAGATTTGTTTACAGTGAAATAATTATTCGCCTTTGAGCAGATTCGTTAATTTGTTAATAAATAAGCCACCTTACATGAGGGTGAGGCTGTATTGGTATTGTATAAATTAATGTTCCTGGTCATCCACTAGACAGATGGTTTTAATGTTCATGGGTTGTTGGAAACAGCTGATTGGTTATAATGAAGTCTTTTGTGAGAACAATATCAACATTGAATAAAGATTTATTACCATGTGCTATTGTATGCTACAGAAACCATTTTAAATATTATTTTAATATTGTTTCCAATTGTGAAAATGCAATTCAAATAACAAATGGCTTATTAAATGGCAAGCTATGCAAACTGCATTAAGCTGTTTATTGGAATGATGCAGTAATGCGATTGCAATTCATTTTTAATATTGGTTTTCTATGATTGAACAACAGCATGGGTGTTTAGTGTAAATGTTTTTATCCCTTGAGAGACTTGAGAATTTGGGGTAAAATGGAAATATTTATTTTATAGTAGATCTAACTATTCATTCACAAGGTAATTTTGTAATAAGCTTGGCTGGGGTTTTCTTTGTTTAACTTTGCCCATTGAGCAAACAATGAGATGGTCCCTTTCTTATTTAAAATAAATAAAGTGTACATCAAAAACGTTTATTGAAGTTTACTACGTTTAGTTTTAAATTTTATGTACTCCTTCCAAATAAAAATGTGTATTAAAAAATCATTTGCAAAAGAATTAATAAATTAACACAATGAAGTAAATTTATTTTAACCCAGAAAAAATATTTCTTAGTAAACAAAATTCAAATTATATTATTTTGAAATTTTCAAAGTATTCTTTACACGAATACAGGGTTTAATTGATATTGAAATACGTTACTCAGAAATTGAATATTTTTTAATTATACCATTTAATCAATACGTGCCAAACATTGGAAATACAATAATATATTTGCACTATAACGTATACAAGAAGCACCTTCTAAAAATTTGAAATTGGAAGTTTTATTTTGAATGGGAATGACTTCACAGATATTGAGTAATAGATATTTATCTTCCCTAATTAATTAATATTCAAGTAGAATAATATTAAAGATAATGTGGTTAAAAATATATATATTTACATTTTTCCAAATAATTTATTTGAAATGATCACTACAAAATAACCCAAAACATCAACCTTTTGAAAAAATACTTTGTGTTTTACAAGTTAATCAGACCTGCCTAGGTGTTGCATGAAAACGTTTGTTTTAAAAGTTACCTACTCAAGATTTAACATCATCTTCTGATATCCTGTGTCTTGCATTTCCTTGCACCATTTATGCTACATACTGTATAAAATGTCATTCATTGGCATATCTAAGGAGTGCAGTTGCTCTTCAATATTTTGAGAACTTCATTGAATTTTCATAATAATGTTAAATATTTTAAATGAATTAATGTAAAAGTTATTCACATTTCAATCTTTTGTATAACTATTGAATACTTATAATCTAGAGAAATGTGTGATAACAAATTTGTATAATGAAGTATAATTCAAAACAGACATCAACATTATTCTGCAAACAAATCTTCCAACATTTCTTGGAAGCAGCATTTTAGAAGGAAACTTCCTGGAGTCAGCATTTTGACTCATGGGTGTTGACAGTTCAGCTCAAATGATTTGTCTCTTATAGGGAATACTTCTCAAGAAATAACTTCTATTTAGTATATAGAGTATTAAAATGGCAGCAAATGATGCTGAGCAATTATTGGCTCTCTGAGAATTTTCTGAGGTGTGTGTAGATGCAGAGAGAGGGCTTTCTTCCAGACTATGCAATAATAATGCTTAAAATAATAATTATAATCATGTCACATGAATATTTAAAAAGGTATTTCATTTATATTTATTGGGTTGTATACATGTAATGTCCCTCCCAAACTTGACCCCAAGTTACACTCATGAAGATGTTGATTTGATTTAGAAATGATGTCCACATTTCATTGATGTCAACATATCAGTTAAAATCAATAATTCCAATTCTCTCATTCTAATTCAAGAATACAAAAGTTCATAAGGAATATTCAGAGCAGAGTAGAACCAAAGGGACTCATTTGCCGGGAAGTGCTACCCCTCCATGCAACTGGACAGATTTCAATACATGCACATCATATTTATTAATATAACACGCCATAAAACAAGTACCTAGTTGAGAATTAAATTTTGTATTTGTAATTAAAATACGTTTGGGTAGATTACATCGCATTTTATATTGCATATCACGATCACATCTATGATCCATTGAGCAAATGCTGAGATGGCCGCTTGTTTTGCTTCTGGACACAAATGTAACTTCATTGTCTGTGCACTCCCTCTAGAATTCAGTGGGAAATATAGTTATTCAAATTATCGTTTCCATGTTGTCGCGTCAGGAAGTATTATTCCTTGACGAAGGACATGCTGGATAAGAGCCCAAAATTTATTGCTGATTTACCCTTGGAAATAGATTTTATCACATCGGAGCGGTTTTTTTCTTCTTCTTTTTTCCTTTTTATTTTTTTCCAAAATTCAAGTAGTATATGGCTTAGTGTATGGTTCACAGAATTTTGAAAACGTGCACAATATTCACTTCCCCCACAGCACGACATACACAGTTTTAACTGTTTTTTGACGTAAATAAATAAGTACATTTTGGAAAATGTGTTTTTCTGTTACAAAGCACCCGTACGAAATTTTCGCACACTGAAACTCTTTTGTTGCACATGTTTTGACGGCTGAGGGACGCTGGCCGTCAAAACATGCAAAAGCGTTAGTTACTTCACTTTGATTCATTGTGAATTCGCGAATCTCATCTCGTGAAGTACTTGCTAGAGCTGGCATATAAATAGAGAACGTAAGTTACTGCAGTCAGCTCGCTAAACATTCAGCTGCCATGTAACAAATGTCTTACCATATCTCTAAAAAAAAATACATTCTTTAATTTTTGAAAAGCCAAAAGTTGCCGACCCTCCTGAAGTATTTTAGTATATTGTATAAGAGCTTCAGGTAAAGTACCCCCCAAAATAAAAAGATTCATATCAAACTCGAGGAGACGCGGGAACACCTATTTCAAATGAAAAATATTGGTTTTACTGAAAAGCCTGTGAACGAATTAGGCGCTTCTGTTGTTCACTTATAGTTTTTACAGCTCGAAAATCCGAAGACGAATAGGCCCACATAGTCTCGGTATTCTCGTTATAATTCTCTTTCGTATTTTCTTTTATTTCATGCTAACAAGTAAAAACAAAAATAATTCCAAAGACGTTAATGGGGTGGCCGAACTGAACACCCCCTCGACTTTCTGATCCGCCTCAGTGACCACCTGCCTTGTCGGCCCGAGAGCTCATTCCAGACCGGCAACCCAGCCTCAGCCTCCAAAGACACTACCCCGTCCCCCTCGTACATGTGCATAGGACCAACCTGGGACCCGTCCCGTTGTTATCTGTTGGTCATCAGGTCGACAGGCCACACGCCCGGAATGGAAGGGGAACTTTCGCTGCTTACCATAGAGTGCGACACAGAACGGACCAGGCGGTTGTCGCAGTTTCATTTTTTTTTTTTTTAACAAAAATTATTAATTTTTAGAGCTAAAACATTTGTAATTGAAGTAGTTCCTGCACGCTTGTGGAGCACGAAAGACCACTTCTTGATCTCTCGATTCAGCTGATTGACCTCACGAAACACAGGAAAAGCGTGCTTCGTATTAATATGTAATTTGTAGTCTTGAATGTGCCCTTGGATTCGCACCGGATTCTTAGGTCTTTGACTTTGTCCTTCACTGCAAACCGTGGGATCTTGTTTCATAACACACCTCTAATGAGAGATAATGTGCGCACTGGTTGTGAGCGTTCTTGTAAGTGGTTGAGACACACGGGTCCATCTAGAAACAGCAAGAATGAGGTTCGTCATGTGTACATCATATCTGACTCGTCATATACACGATTGTAATTATATATGTGACTCTATTATTATTATTATTATTATTATTATTATTATTATTATTATTATTATTATTATTATTAAAGTCCGCCATATACCACCGGCGGGTTTTTGTCACAAATCGTGGTGCTACAACAGCATGTACTTTCTCGCTTACGTAAAATATATAATGTCCCGATTTCTGATCATGTATATTAACACATCTCAGCCAGCACTTCTAAAACCCATTCCCAATCGTAGTGCATTAGGCGCGAAAAATTAGTTCATTGAAAGGTACTTCATTAGCACAATTTCGAAAATTCAAAATTTGAAAACCTTCGAAATTACGCTAAACTACTAATATTTAAAAAAAATAATACAAAACCTCTTTAAAGAACTGAATTTTTAGAACAGATTTCATTTAACAAAAATTTCTATCATCAATATTGTACTGATGCAATGTCAATTATTATTTGTTTACAATTTTGGAAAATACAGTGTTCACCGAAGATGGGAACAGCACCAGTTACTTTTCCGTTCTTTGTTACATACGGAGAAAAAATTTAAAGAAAAATTAAAGAGATCGAGAGAGGACCTTACTTTTATAAATCCAAACCAAAAGTGCTCGATTGTCTCCTAAAAACGAACATTACGATCGAAATGCTGAACAAACGTGTTCATAGAACTATGTTATGCGAGTAGAAAGCAGACGTAAATGTATACTTACAGAAAATAAGACATATCTCATTGTCTAAAACTTTGTTTTTCCTCTGGCTGAAATTTTTTTTAGATAGATGGGTTAGCGCTATGTTCCACCGGCCCCTTCAATTTTTTGACCATTTTTCAGAAAATAATTGTTAAAATTGTTTAAAGATTGCTCTTTCATGCAAAATTTCGCAAAAACTACTCACGTTTTCGAAACGTTAAACATGTTCTTTTTTGAAGAGCTGTGTGGTGAAGAGATTTCATTTAAAAAATTCTCTTGGAGGAAGACGCCAAAAAAATTGAAATCTCGCAATTTTAGAAAAATTAAAAGGGACTAGCTCAAAGAAAATGCGACCCTCGCCATTTTAAACATTTTTTTATATAACAGAATTTAAAGAATACAAAACAGATGCTGTTTTTGAACATTTTTTGAAAACATTGAGGCTTCACGTAAAGTACCCCCAAATATCAAAATATCCGTTTCAAAAGAAGGTGCCGGAACGTTCGCCACATCAATTGGAAATATAAATTTTGGTAAAAATCATCTTTACGGTTTAGCCGCTAGCACTGTTCACAGACAGACGGACATAAGTTTTGCCATTAGTCGATTTTTTGGTATCAAGGACCCACCAAACGTGGATTCTGACTACTTTAGAATTTATTATTGTATTAGAGGAAGAAATTTATCGCATGTTGGAACAAGGTTTATCCACATCGATTACCAAGCCCTGTAATAGGAGATTTTCTGTCGAAAAAATCGCTGTTTCCCGGCGCACGATTACTTCTTACTAAGTAAGGCGAGAGAGTAAAATGATGACTCCGATTATTCGTACTAAATAATCAGTTACAGCATCCTAGGGCATTTTTCACTGATACCTTTTTGAGAACAAAAAGCTGCTTCAGAGCACAGAATATATTTATATACTGAAATGAGCATTGCTTATTGGCTTTTACTTGGCAAGCGACTAGCTGTTGAGGCTAAAGAAAGTGAAACCTTTAAGTGAATGTCGGAAACAAGACACGCCTATGTTCGGACACCGAATGCATTTCAAACCAGTAGTACACGTGACAACACTGCGAGGTAAGTTGTTAGGAGAGAGAGAGAGACAGACAGACAGACAGAGACAGAGAACGGGAGAGGCTGTCTCTTCGAATACTCCTTTTAAATTCGATTACGGGTGGCATCTCTAAAAAATACTAGAAATACATCGAAAAAAGGATGGTTCATTCCACTGTGACTCACGAACGCAGAATAAATATCAGCACTCAAATATTATAAGAATTATATTGATAATTCGTGTCACCCCGTGAAGAGAAAGGAGACTTCTAGTGACCGGGAAACAGTCATCGACAATTTTGATTTTTTACCCACAATTTCCAGACAAGAGTTGATTTGCGAAATCTTTGAAAACATAAAGATACACTTAGAAAAACCTTCGTTGGGAAGATTGCATCTATTTAGTCAGCTGATGCTCTCCGCTACTGTATGCATATCCACACACCTGAAGGGCTATAGTCCGCGGCGGCAGGATTTTCGACACCGGGAGCGGTAGATCAGTGCATCAACTGATGTCACTGCAGCGCCTCTGACGAGAGGTCCTAGGTTCGAGTCCTGACGGCGGCAGGATTTTCGACACTAGCTCTTCAGCTAGGTCGAATTCAGTCGCTGTCTGGAGGAGAATTCTAGCGGCTGGCTGCTCTGATCCGTAGTTTTCCGTGGTTTCTCCGATCAACACCAGGCGAATGCCGGAGCAGTACCCTACCAAACGGGCCGCGGACCGCGCGCGATCTTTCTTTCCTCTTCCTTGGCCTATCCTCTCCCCTTACACACACACACACACACACACACACGCACACACACACACTTACACTAACATGCACTACACTGTCATATATTCCGGGAGACCGGTCGGGAGCTTAGAGCTTGTCCCGGCTGGGGCGGTGCCCCGCCGGTGGGAGAGTCCTGGTTAGGGGAAAACCCCACTAGCCGACGGTAGGTCGGCGCCGTATCTCGCCATCATGCACTACACTAACGGGACTAATGACCAAAGCGCTTGACGTGCCTGGAAACACAAAAAAATCAATCAATCAATCTAGCGCACGTAGCGCATGCGTTTCGGGCACGCGGCGTTCGTCAAACCGATGGAGGCATGCAATAGCGCAAGCATTCCCAGAGCTGACGGGAATCTCGTTCGACTTTCTCGAGCGCTTCTTCCAAAGAATGTGTATTTCATAGCGAAGTCATCGGGAATACCGAGCTGTACGAGTTCTTAAAGTAGTCATTGGTAGTCTTCCGAGTTATTGTGTGGTGGCCGTCTCTGTTTTATTGCGAGAGCCAATTTTCGAAATTTATTTAATAAGTTACATAGCTGAAACAATTAAATGCAATTGTTTTTCATTCAAGTATAATAGCCTTAAGGCATTCACTACAATCGTGTTTTTTTGCTTGAAGTATTCTTTCTTCCATATGCGCCTCTCTCTTTTTCTCTTAATTCTCTCCACGAAATAAGTTCCCGAAATTGCATGAAGTTTCTCTAACTCTCTATAAAATAAGTACCCGAAATTGCCACGCAAATAGCTGGATCCATTGTACAGATCAGAATTGAAAGCACCGCACTGTGTTGCACCGTGTGGACAGGGTAGCGCTGGGTTGAACGTTCGTGTTTCAACTAAGGGTTTTGCTACTCGCGTTAATTTTACTTTCTCACTCTTACAGATGTAAGAAGAGAAACTATTGTAATCGTACGCAGGAAATCGGAAAATTTTCAACAGAAAAACTTTAATTGTCGGTCCCTGATAACGAAAAATCGGATAAATGTTCTTAGATAGAGCATTCCATGTGAAATCAAACATCATTTTGAACTTGACTTCTCATATTACGTAATTTTTTATGTACATTATGATCAAATTAATGAGACTTGTACTTTTTTAGTATTGGCGTTTTACATATAATTCTGAAATATTATATATATATATATATATATATATATATATATATATATATATATATATATATATATTTTAAAATGGCGCTTCTGTATTTTGAATTTGCAATAACTTCAAAGGTCTTGAAGGTAGAAAGTCAAAGTTTATATCATTATAAAGTCAATTAAATTCACTTTTATTTCATGTTGTAAAACTTTGAAAATAAATTTAAAATGTTTTTATTTGATTTTTGAAAAAATATTAACACACTTTTGAAAATGATCACTATGAAATAATTCCTTTTTTCTGATACCTTATAAAACTATATGCAATTCTCTTTTTGTGACATAATTTTGAAGATGGAGAAAAAACGGAGCAAGTGACAATGAAGTAACAATATATTTACTACTTACGTTTCTCGGCAAGCAGGCGCTGGGTATGCAGAAGAGATGTTCGTAATATTTTATATACTGTTTAATTTACGTTATATTTTACTCAGATGACACATCCAAAAGCACCAGTTTTGATCACGATAAATATTCATAGATATCATATCTTCACATTTTTAAATCACGTTTGTAATTATGGTACTTTTGAGTACGGTAGAAATGCGTGAAACGATTGTGTGCTAGGTATCCTTCATGCAGTTGAAAATCGTCTCAAGTACTTTATCCTCTGATGCATGATCCTTAGTGGTAAAGAATGCGTATTAATATTCAAGATGTTTTTCTGAACGCACGTTAAGAACTTCCCAAGTATCTTGTTTGGTTCTGTGAGGCTGAACACGGGTCTTTGCTCTCAAACGTTTTGATCGTTCCTCCAACTCCATCACAGGGTCCTTTAGCGTGCGATTTGGCACAAAAGGCCCATTGTGAAGGAATTTCGATGTCTTATTTATGATGCCTTAAGTTTATAAAGTTCTTCCTTTTTTATAATGAGAACTTGCACCATCTAAAAAACTATATTATTTTGTTCATGACATTTCATTTTTCTTTCACAAAATCTATTAAATGACTAAAATAAATGAACGGCCGTGGTATCGTCTTTTAAATATTCCGAAATAGCAACAAAAGTGATATGCTTTTTTTTCTGGGCCCTCTTTATAATAAATGACAAATGGATGCCTCGTAACGTATTCGTTGTTCCAATGAACTCGTTGAATTGCGTCTTGAATTAGAAATGTGTAATTTTCAGAAAAAATAACATTTTCAAAAACAATAACACTATTGAATCCGCTTCTCTCAAATTTTATTTCTGTACGTTTAAATATATTGACTGTAGTTCTGCTATAAATGAGCGCTTTATAAGCGTTGTAAGCTGATTGGCAATTTTTTTCAGAAAATCCTCTGTTGAAGAGTGTAACGTTTCTAGGATTGCTCTGTCTGTTGACACCCTTTGCTTGTAAGTTATATTTTTGAGCATGTTGTCTTCATTCAACTCCTGTATTTGTTGTATAAGCTGAGATGATCCAGGGCAGAACAGTGTAGTTGATAACACTTTAATATAGGGGGATTGCAGAAAATGTGAGCTAAGCATTCTCTGAAACTTCATAGCCTAATGGTTGTGAGGTTTATTCTGAGAGTACCCGAATATGTCCATCGTCAATCATTAAGTTGACATTTTGATGAATGGCACATACAGAAAACTTTTTCATTTATACAAAATCTTTCTTGCCGGCCATGCGGCTAATTTCATCAGATTCAATGTCACCAGTTTCAAATCAGGAGTTGAGAGAATTTCTTTTTGACTTGCTCCTTTTTTGCCAATTGTCATCATGTAAAATGACACGTCAAGGTATTCTCAAATTTGTCTTCAAATATTGTGAGAATTCGTGTTTGTTCAGTTCTGTCTCGTTTTGCTTGAAATGCTTCTTTTAGTTTTTCTACCAGATCTTAATTTACATCAAATCCTTCCCTTTCATCTCCAGATAATTTGAATGCTATCTTCTCTTACACTTTCTGCACCTTTTCCTTTTTTCTAGAGTATACTTTTTTCTTAACAAATTTGATTTTTTTATTAGAGTTTCGCCGAACAATACAAGACTTTCGTTAAGTTTATTAACACTTTCAATCCGTGTCGTCAAAACACCCTTATCACTGTTCAAGTTCGTCATGCCACCCTTATCACTGTCCAGTTCTGTAGATGTGCCAGGTTCAGGCGAATTTACACTGCTTTTACCATCTTCCTGTTGGCCATTAGATACATATCTGATCGTTGAAATTTTCGATATTCGCAGCCGAAAAGAATCACGCACTTTAAAACATGGGGTCGGCTTAACATCGGTTCTATGTCACTTTTATAACATCGCTGGAATCTCATTCCTCAAATTTTTGGCACATTTCCTCTCATGTTTTTCTAAATTAAAAGGATTGAAACAAATATCGGATCACGACTTTGTTACTCATTTTTTTAAACTTTTACAAAACACTGATATCAGTGTTCACTTTTACACTTCAGACGTGTTCAGTCCATCACACTTCGAAAACACTACCGAACCGAAATTGAGACACGCAACCTTCCTCAAGTAACACGCAGCGGCGACTGAGTGAGTCCTCTGCGATACAACAAAGAATTCACTCTTTGAAAATAAAACTGTCAACTGCTCACCATACTTCACTTACTTTCCAGTCGGTGAATGATGTTTACAAAACTTAGCAACTGTGCCCTTGGGGGCAGGCGCCTGGCCAGAGAACGACCCTTTCACAGTAGGTTGAATGCCCTAAAAAAGTTTCAATGCAAACAATGGTTTCTCATTCAGAATTATTGGGGATAAGGTTCCCATACCCATGTCGGAGGTATAAGGAGCAGAATGACGAGTTATATTACACCCTAGGGTGTCTCTCGCATCCCAGCCTCCATATCTTTCTATCGGTATAATCCTGATTACTTAATCCTCTTTTCATCATTGCCCTTTCTACTCCTCCTCGTGTAAGTCTAGGTCTTCCTCTTCTTCGATGGATAGCTGGTTGCCATTTCCACAGTATTTTGGGCCAGCGTTCTTCGTTCATTCTTTGCATGTGCTCATACCATAAGAAGTCCCATAAATACTACATTTTTTTCTCTAGCACGCAGTGTAGCCAGAATGCAGATTTTGCGAGTTCTTGATGCCGAAAAATCAACTGTCGCCAAAACATCTGTCAGTCTGCAAATGTCCGTCTGTGGTCAAACGCTAGCGCCTAAACCTTTTAGTCGGTTTTTCGAACATCGATATTTCCCGAACAATTTGAGGTTTATTAAGGCTTTGGGAGTTTCGAACGGATATTTTGATTTTTGCGAGTACTTTAAATGAAGCCTCAAAATTATTTTCAATTTTTTCTGAAAAATGGCACCGATTTTTTATTAAACTTTTCCACTAACAGAGTCAATAATTCTTAAGAGAATAGCAAAAGTGCAATTTTTTGGGGCGTCTTCCTACAACTACAATGTTGCAGATAAGTATTTTTTCCTTAATAAAATGTGTTCCTTAAAAACAGATCTTGAAATAAGATCCTGTACAATTTTTCGAAAATGTGAGTAGTTTTCAAGTAATTGTACACGAAACATAGGCAATTTTTATTTTTTTAACAATTTTTGAGGAAAAATAATATTAATTAAAAAATAATTTAATAACAATTTTTTTCTCAAAAATAACTTTAAATTCTTTCTTCAAATCATCTCCTCGTATGTGTGAAGAAACTACAAAAAAATGTGATGCTAGTCTCATTTTCCGCGATCTCTCCAAATTTGTCAAAAATTGCAAAAAGTTAACATTTATAACTACAAAATTAAAGACAGAGATTTTTGCCTAACAAAATGACCCACACCAGACTTTTCATTAAATTAGCTCCTCATATGTAACAAATGACGGTAGAAAAATATGGTACTAGTCTCACTTTTGGTGAACTCTGCGTATTTTCGAAAATTGCAAAAAATTATACTCCATAATTGATTGCATTATTGGTAAACAGAGTAATAAGACCAGAGTGGAGGCATGTAGAGTTTATAGAGGTGCAGAGTGCGGATCTGACCACTTCCTTTTGCGAGCCAAATGTCTTTTCCCCTTCCAAAATGGAAAAGTAAAAAATCAAATAAAAGAAGAATACTCTAGAAGAAAAGTCGTAGATATGAAATACAAAGTCAGTTTACTAGAAGACCCATCAATCCTGTTCTTGTATAAGCTACAGCTCAGTGGGAAGTTGCAAATTGCGGGTGACTCCTCTCCAAAAGCAATGTACAGAGATATAACAAATTTCATACATGAAGCGGCGTACGAAAGTGTGGGGGAAATTGAAAGGAAGCAGCAGAGAACCGTGACGTATTGGTGGAGTGACAAATTTGCTGAAAGGGTACGGTAGAAGAAAAACGCCTATCAAAAGTTGCTGACGACCCATGATCTAGGAGACAGAAAAACTTACACACGAATATGTAGAGAAGTAAAAAAGGAGATTATAAAAGCCAAAAATGATATGTGGATCAAGTGTCAAGAAATTAGCAACACCATTGGAAGCTCAAGATCACGGGAGGCGTGGAAAGTGTTGAAACAAATGAGAACAAATGAAGTGAGATATGGACATTTGCAGCTTATAAGCCTAGACCACTGGGCAAAGTATTACAAAGAACTTCTACAGGAACACCGTGCAGAATACCGCACTCTATATCAGCTGAAGGATACATCTGACAATCCGGTAGAAGATATATCACCCACTGAAGTTGAGAAAGTGAAAGTTTCAAAAGCGGTACAGCTCCCGGACCCGGTGGGATAAATATAGAACTAATAAAATCAGCTCCATCGGTGTTGTTTGAACAGCTTTCAGAATTATTTAATGCATGTCTCAGGAGCCGTGGGGTACCTGAAGTCTTTAAAGTGGGTTACATCTCCAATATATTTAAAAAAAGGAGATAAAGAAGACTCCTCCAATTACCGTGGTATATGTCCTGAGTTCCCTTGGTATATATGGTAAAATTATTAAAAACCGATTGTAAAATGAAATAAATGAAATGGAAGAACAGAGTGGTTTTCGTGCTGGTAGATCCTGCATATATAATATATTTACAATCCGACAAGTTATAGATAAGCGGCTGGCGCATAACCTTGAGACACATCTAGTCTATATTGACTTGCAAAAGGCGTACGACAGTGTCCCCCTTTCAAAATTGTGGATGGCCATGGAAAAGCAACATAGTCTATTAATAGAGTGTATATTAAGACCATTAGAGTGTTATATACGGACAATATCGCTTATGTCAAATTAGGAAATAGCATATCAAAAGAAATCAAAATAAATAACGGGAGGACAGGGACTAGGACAGGGGTGTTGTATTGCACCAACTCTCTTCAAAATATATCTAGGAGAAGCTCTAAAAAACTGGAAGATAAAATGTGAAAGGATGGGAATAAAATTAAATGATGATATGTTATATTCACTCAATTTCGCAGATAACCAAGTGATATTCGCAGAGGATGAAGATGATGCACATTATATGTTAAGGAAATTAAATGAGGAATATGGAAAATGGGGCTTGAAAATCAATTTCAAGAAGACAGAGTACATGGTGGTAGGAGGGACAGAAAAATATTTAGTAATGGAGGATGGCTCGGATGTTAAGTGTTGTCAGACGTATAAGTATTTAGGAATCATTTTAACAGACCAAGGGGGCAGTGAAGATTAAATTAAACATTTCATTCGGCAAGGAAAATCTGCTATTCGGCAATTCCATTCAATAATATGGAATAAAAATATTTCTAATAAAGTGCAAATTAGAATTTATAAAGCAATTGTGGAAAGTATATCACTGTATGGTGCTGAGTTGTGGGAGATTTCAAAAAGTAATGAGAAAAAGTTAAAGGCTATGGAAATGGAGTTTTGGAGACGCAGCTGTAGTGTAACGTTAATGGAAAGAATCAGGAATGAAAATATAAAGCAGCAAATGGGTGTCATGTCGATATAATGGATACAATAGAAGGGAGAAGGTTAAAATGGTATGGCCATCTTAGAAGAATGCCGGAGGAAAGATGGCCATTAAAATGTTGGAGGTGGCAGGTGCCAATGCACAGAAAGAGAGGTAGACCAAGACTCACGTGGTATGATGGTGCGCGACAGACAATGAGAGATCGTCACATCGAAGATGATGATTGGCAAGATAGAAGAAGATGGAAGCTTGGGTGCGAGAGACGCCGCATGGTGTAGTTCCACTCGCAGAAGAAGAAGAAGCAAAAAGTTTCATTTCAAAACTACAAGCCCGAGTTCGAAATTCACTGCTTTTCAATAGCGTAGAGTTGAGATTAATTGATTGATTTTTTCGTGTTTCCGGGCGCGTAATCTGCGTTGGTCATTAGTCCCGTAAGTACAGTGTATGTTTTTCTCGGGAGATGGCGGTGATCTTCCCTCGCTGGATGGCGAGATCCGGCACCGACCTACCGTCGGCTAGTGGGGTTTCCCCCTAACCAGGACTCTCCCACCAGCGGGGCACCGCCCCAGTCGGGACAAGCTCTAAGCTCCCGACCGGTCTCTCAGTATGTGGTAGTGTAGTGCATGTTCTTGTAAGTGTGTGTGTAAGGGGAAATGATAGGACAAGGAAGAGGAAGGAAAGATCGCGTGCGGTCCATGGCCCGTTTGTTAGGGTACTGCTTCGGCATTCTCCTGGTGTGCGTAGAGTTGAGGTTCACAGGTAAACTCGAAAGACCCGAGATCGATTCTCGAGGGAAAAAGTTGTTGGTTGAAAACACTTTTGCAGGTTTATGTAGTAGTATACTTCAGCAAAGCAGTTAGAAATAATGCGACAAAGTATGTACTGTTTAGCATCACTAGTTTCATCATATGTGGATATTTTCTCATCTCAATCAACAGTCATACGTATCCTTGCAAACTGCGTACTTGTCAATATATTATTCACGTAAGGCGACAATAAAACGAGCAAACATGGAACAATTAAAGGATACACAACGCCTTGGGGTGCAGAAATTACCATACGCTTGGCACTGGCCACCCCTGATGATGAGATCGTGTGTAAGGTATTCCTGAAGATTGCTAGTCTGATTATTCAGTGAATGCCTGAAAAAAAAAGTGACAAAACGAGTTACAAACATGAGGAACATTACGAGTTACACACACACGACATACTCTCTTGAACTTAGTTTCCCAACTGATGTGATAAAACTAAATAACCTAGGTTAAATTATACGGGATAGATAGAAATTCCTTTCTGAAATATTTCCTTCTGATCCTTTTAATAAACGTAATTCCAATCCAAGAAAATAGGGCCGAGAATATCTGTAGGGCCAACACAATCCCGAACACCGAAAAAAAGCAACTTGTTCATTGTAACTTTGCCGGAATATTGGATGTGTTTTCCTCTACGCACGCATTCTCAACTTCTGATTTGTAAAACCCCACTTCAAAAGCCGAGGTCAACGTTTTTCACGCGAGCTTTAGTGACTCGGCAATCGAAGATACAGAAAGGTCATAGGCTACTAATTTGTGATGCAAAAAAGTTGTAACACGGAGGACAACACCCCCTCCACAAACATAAGTGGTTAATTCTCGAATATGTTAATTTTTTTTACGTTTCATTCTTTTATCGAGAAGCAGAGCGTGATCAAAAGATAAACAATGTAGCAGGTAGTGTGAAAATGCGAAATAGTAGTTTATGCAATTAGTTTATAATGTTAAGCTTCATTGCATGAGTACATGTTTTGAAATCGAGCGACGATAGGAGCGAGGTTTCTAATTTGTACGAATGCAATAAAGCAACATTATAAACTAGTTGCCTACTCTATTCGTTTGTATAACAGCATTAGAAATTTATAAGAGGATCAAACTTAACTTTGCGAAACAATGTTCCTCTAACATCTCGGGTGTTTCACATCTGTACGAAAACTGTGGTCGGCTGTGCCATTTTCCACAACCACTCCACGTTCCTCTTGCTGCGGTTGGCTGAATATGTGATGACGTAATCATTCGTGCCGTAAAATCTAATATGTCATCATTCGTGCCCTAAAAGGCCCTTTTATGAACGATTTCTTGCAACTGAAAAGGTAGTTTATAATGCTGGTATACAAAATAAGATGTTTCCAAAACAATTGTATTTACCAATATCATTTGTATTTGAATAGCGCATATCAAATGACATGTTTCTAGGATTTTGTTCTTGACTTATGTTCACCTAAGTTAAGTGGTCACCGTGACATACTGTCTATTGAGCTTGGATGAAGAAATCCCACAAAATTACTGCAGTAATCACTGATTTTATGGAGTAGTGAAGCCCTGAAATGTCACAGAAATGACTCCAAGTCAGTGAAGGACTGATATGCGCCTACCTGAGATTGGTGCTATGGAACTGATGAGTCTGTGACATATAAAGTTGAGAAGCAGGCAAGAGCAGACTGTTTCTTGAATAATTACGAACTGAACGTCACAAACTGTAAATTAACTCAAAGTCCAAAAGAAAATAATAAAATACAATTTATCGTCCTCAAGATTCAATATCTAAAAATTAATTTAAAAAATTTTTCCTTAGGGGAAAGCTTCAGTCTCTTCCCTGCACCTCATGATTAATTAAGTGATGTTCCTGGCAATTCTAATGGAGAAATGACTCAAAATTCCATATAAAATGGAGCGGTATCGAAATACATTTTTCTTCCACAAAAAGTAATAGTTCATTATCACCGTAATCCGTTTAAAATATTTTAATTTAATTTAATATATTAATTAATTTTAATACATAAATGGAATAAAGTAAGATATTAACATATAGGTTGGATTAATAAAATTAAACTTTACGAATTCTGGCGACAATAGAAAAACCTTTCCTTTTTTTATTTATTTTCTTAGTTTTTATTTATTCTTGCTTGACCTGTGGCTCGCAGCAGCCACGTATGACTGATACAGAGATTGATTTTTATGGAGCAGGTTTACATGACAATTTTTTATCGTGGGTATTTCATCTCAGAAGCACATTGCATTAGATGAAAAGGCTAGTCGTTTCCATCTGCTTAAGGATGGTTAACAATTCTCTGGGTAGTTTCTTTTTCAAACGTTTCCAATGAGGATTTTTTTCTTGCTAGTTTGAAGTGGGTAGCTGATGGTATTCGAGAAATTTTGTTATAGAATTTTACGCATAGGAGGGAGACATGTAGGGATGAAGTGATACCGATTTCTTGGAGTTGAGAGTTCCAGATAAACTAGGGTATTTTTGTGATTATTCTTAAGTATTTAATTTGGAACGTTTGGATTTTGTGAATATTGGTTTTGGATGCTGCAACCTATATGGAAATGCACAACATAATATTGTGTATTGGTGTGTGTGGAATGGTAGAGATGAATAGATGTGTTTAATTGAAGTGGGAATGATTTCTTAAAGAAGGGATATAACTCACAAGTTCTTGTAGCGGCTGCTGCAATTGTGTGCTTAATATTTGCGCTCCATGACAGTCTTCTGCTGAATAAAACTCCTAGGTGTTTTGCCATGGCGTTCGCGGGAATCCATGCTATGTTATGGTTTTGACAGGTGAGTGTGGGTGGGAGGAGGGGTCTTCGAAGTGGGAATACTTTTTGTTAACTCTCGTTTGCGTTTATCTGAATACGCCACTTTTGTTCCCAATCGGAAAGTATGGTGAGATGATTCTGAAGATCCTCTATTTCTGTTTCTCTGTCTCGGTCTGTGGAGTAGATTGCTGTGACATTTGTAAAGGTGGCAATGGATGCTGATGATGTGGTGGGTACGTGGGCGATGTAGACAGTGAATAGAGCTGGGGGATGAAAGGGAAGAACGACTTAAAGCAACAGACTGTGAATAATATCGATGATGATGAGTGTAAGTAATCCTGTATTTGCAGGTATATCCATGCGTATGCAAATGATAAAGTTTTTACAATATTCTGATTTCATCTTGCAATTAACTTATACATCTGCATCTACATTTTCTTTAACTGTTACCGGGAGCGGTAGCTCAGTGCTCAACTGATGTCACTGCAGCGCCTCTGACCGGGAGGTCCTAGGTTCGAGTCGTGACGGCGGAAGGATTTTCGACACTAGCTTTTCAGCTAGGTCGTATTCAGTCGCTGTCTGGAGGAGAATTCTAGCGGCCGGCTGCTCTGATCGGTAGTTTTCCGTGGTTTCTCCGATCAACACCAGGCGAATACCGGAGCAGTACCCTCTCAAACAGGCCACGGACCGCGCGCGATCTGCCCTTCCTCTTCCTTGTCCCATCCTCTCCCCTTACACACACACACTTACACTAACATGCACTACACTATCACATGTTCCGGGAGACCGGTCGGGAGCTTAGAGCTTGTCCCGGCTGAGGCAGTGCCCCGCTGGTGGGAGAGTCCTGGTTAGGGGGAAACCCCACTAGCCGACGGTAGGTCGGCACCGGATCACGCCATCCAGCGGGGGAAGATCACCGCCATCTCCCGATAAAAACACACACTACACTAACGGGACTAATGACCAAAGTAGTTGACGCGGCCGGAAACACGAAAAATCAATCAATCAATCAATCCATTCGTATGCAAATGATAAAGTTTTTACAATATTCTGATTTCATCTTGCAATTAACTTCATCTGCATCTACATATTCTTTATCTGTTAAGAAATGTGTAAAAATCTCGTAACGAGTGCGTGACGTGCCCTCATCGTTCTTATAGTCTATTTCTAGGCCTTGTGCTTTCGAAATTACGAACTGAAATCTTTGCGTAACACGCAATCTTGTTCTCAAGATGATTTAATGCACAGGTCAGCAGTGAACATTTTCTTATCACAAACTCCTTTTAGATCCGCGATGGAAGGCAAGAGAAACCGACCTACGTATAAAATTTTTAAAATATGGAATTAAATGATGATTTTATTGCTACGGAACGATTTTTATCGCAGGAGAAATATTCGATACTTATTGAAACATTCGAAAAAAAAATATCCCAAGTTATCTTCCGACTGACTTTTAAATAAGTTTTCTCTTTTTCTTAATTCATTACGAATAAAGCATATTTTAGTAAACTTGTAATTTTAACTTTATCCAACTGTCATGAAAATTATTATTATCATGCCTGAAAGACCAAATCGACGACGAATTACGATAGCAAATTATTGAACTTTGATTGTTTTTTATTTATTTATAGAAAAAAATTTAATCAATATAACAAAATCAATGACTAAATTGTGTTCCCTTTCGAAGTCGAAAATACAAAATAATCGTTTTTGACATTTTTTCTGTGTGAATTATGAGAATTGTTTCAAGGGAGTATCGACTGTCACTCAATACACGATGAAAGTAAAAGGAAATCTTGACAAATCATCATAACAATGGATAATAGTTGTTTGGTGATTCTTTTTTACATGTACTTGTTCTACGCATTCGACTATAGTGTTCGTGAAAAAGAAGAAGAAGAAGAAGAAGAAGAAGAAGAAGAAGAAGAAGAAGAAGAAGAAAAGACCTACTCTTTTTCTGCGTCATTCATTTCGCCTCCCTAATTTCTCTGGCGAGCCAGTCTTTTTTTTCTTCTACGGCACCTTCTGATCGTGAATCGCAGAGCTTACGTGGCAGGAAAACTACAACTTAATTATAGCTTAATCTAACTTAATTTAAACTAAACTCGGCACGTTGGTCTGCAACTTAAGACTTTTTTTTATGTAGAGAAGGTCAAACATTTAGAGCATGTAGGGGGTTCGAAAAAAATCACTTTTTGCCAATAATCATGAGATGAAATCTAATATTACGAAGTTACTCATTTTCCCCCGTTTTCTAGTTGACAACTCATCGTCAATCAGTGTTGGGTGGGGTCACATTATGACGTACCCAAGGAGGTATCGTATACCTGCGAAGCACAGATTCGAGATAAGTTGCCTACCATCAGGGGCAAATGTCACAGGTCATTCCGCGTTCGATCGTCGTACAGTACTCAACAAGCTCAGCTCCGCCCTTATATGAAACGATACACCCGACGGGGCTTCAAGTCTCTGCGAGGCTATCAGTTATTATTTACTAGCGTCTACCCAGCGCTTGCTGCCGCAAAAGAAATAATTGTAGAAATATCGTTTTAAATTTGATAGAACTATCTTGTTCCTTATTCTTATTTAAGAGTTATATCATCTCTTACAGCATTACGTTACGTTTAAGTTTGCATTGTGTATGAGGTCTAACATCCATTATTTGATTGCTCAGGATTCGTTCATATAATAGTCGTTCATCAAGTTAGTAACAATCATTCTGAAACACCTGCACAGTGTTTCCTGAACTCATCGTTTTTGTTCTTCCGTTGTGCTTCCAAAGTGCTTTGTGTGCGGGGTAATAGGAGAAGGGCTGGGGATGCGGTCCCTCGAAGGAGACTCGGGCCGAAGGGGAGTGGTTCCTTGGGGACGAATGGGAGAGGTGAAACTGAATGCGGGCTGAGCGGATATATTTACGCGAACCCCAACGTAGAGAGCACTACGCGCGCTGTAAATTACCAAAGAACTTGCATTTGTATTCATTGAAAAGTTAATGTAGGTCTTTGAACCTGATGGGAAATGAAATGCTTCATATTTCAGGGAATTTTATGACGAGAGTTTTACGAGAGATTGTTGAAATATTAACTGCATGTAAGTTTCAGTACAATATTTTTTAAAGTATTTCCTTACTACTAGTTGAATGTGGCGTCACCGACGCTGTAAACTGTTTTAAAAGTATTTTCATGCGTGGAAAATTGTTGTCATGCACAGCTTTGTTAAAATAAGTTCTTACAATCTTACAGTGGACTTACCAATGAACCGTAGTAGCTAATAATGTTTTACTCTTGTTCCAAAATTCCCAACATCCAATGCCCGTATATGTTACCTCCATACGGGATGTGAACTGGAAATATTGCAATTTCAAAATTATAATCGCCGTAAACAATAATTTCAGGTAAGAATGATGTTGAATAGTTAAATTGTAGTATAGTTACATTTTTTACGTTTTGTTTGATAAAATTCACAAAAATGCATCTCTAAGCTGCTCTTCAAGCATTATTCTCTAATGAGATCATTCTCAAATAGTTCCGAAAATTCTGTCGCAAAATCTTCTACAACTACATTTTATTCTTCCCCGGATTTGCTTAACACTTCCACATTTTATACTCCAAAATTTGAAGAGATTAAAACTCCAGAAAGTCAGTCTAATTGTGTTCACTTCTACTTCTGCAATCGCTCTTTTCATCGTTTTGTATGCGAATCTATATAAAAATAAAAAGGCAACTGCTTTTTATGTTTATGTGAGAAAGGTGTTAGTTACGTTTAATTAGAACAAGTTGTTAGTCACATTTATTTGAAAATCAATATTTTCACGCTTACGAATGTAAATGTGAAATGTCGAACTTAAGAACGCATATGTGCTTCTGTATTATTACTCACAGTATGATGTCCTCCATATTTACTTCAAGTTCTTCAAGTTTAATAAGTTCCGAGACTATACAGTTCGTAGGTTTTTGCAAATTTATTTAAAAAATACCATAATACAGATGGAAACTAAATAAAATCTTCCGCGTGTCGATTCACATGTCGCAATCAACGCCACCTTATAGATCATTTTGAGAAAATTTTGAAAATGTTTTTGAGGCTTGATGTAGACAACCCTCAAAAATTAAATTATTCATTTGAAACTCCCAAAGCCTCAATTTCATTCATTTCAATAGGGGAATATCAATTTTTAAGAAAATCGACTGAACGGATTACGCGCTAGCGTTACCTACAGACGTTTTTCCGTCATTCGATTGTTCGGTATCAAGGATGCACAAAACATGGATTCTGGCTATACCACGTACTAGAGGATTTTTTTTCTTTATTTAGCAACAGGATTTATCCATTTTTTCATTACGCAACAATAAGAGTTTTTCTGCCAAAAATTCTCCGTTTTCCGGCGCACGTTTATAAAACTTTCTCTTATTAAGACGTTCCTTCGTAATGGCGAGAAAGTGAGAAGTGGAGCACCCCATGCGAAGTTTGTTACGTTCCTCGTTTGTTTTTCCTTTTCCTCTCTCCAGTGGCCCTGGAGAGGCGGGAATTTATTCATAATTTGGAGTACATAGTAGGCTGCAGCCGATTAGGGTTATGCAGCGGGTTATAGGGTCTTTCTTAAACATACCAACTAAAAACGAACTTAAACCTAAGTACAATCGCCATTTTGGGCGTTGTTTGTTTTAAATATAATAAGCTCATTACAAAAAACTCATTACAAAAAATTCACATACTATACATGTACATTATTTTACAACACTTTGTCAGATGACATTAAACGATTAAATTCGATAGAAAAGTTTAAATCTCAAGTAAAATCGTTTCCGCTGCATAACTGTTTCTATACAATTAGAAACTATACTGAGCATCAAAAGGTCATTAATTTTATCAGTGATATTTAATGTATTATTTACCATTTGGACTGTATAATTCTAAACAACCTGTAACAAGTATTGTACTGCAGCTTCCGGATCAATGACCCCCATATCGATCAGGTTTTTCGTCCAGTTTCCCTGATCCTTTGAGTAAATGCTGAGATGGTCCCTTGTTTTGCTTCTGAGCATAAATGTAACTGCATTATCTGTGCACATCTTCTAGAATTCAGTGGGGAATATAGTTATTCAAATTATCGTTCTCCATGATGTCGTTGCAGAAAGTATTATTCCTTGACGAAGGACATGATGAGGGATGAGCCCAAATTAATTGCTGATTTACCCTTGAAAATAGATTTTCTTACATTGGAGCGAATATTTTTGTTAACAATCCTAGCAAAAACGCTCATTTTCTTTCTGTATTCAAAACTCAAGTAGTATATGGCTCAGGGTAGGGATTATAGAATTTTGAAAACGTGCACATAATTCATTTCTCCCCATAGCATGTCACACACAGTTTTTAATTGTTTTTTACGTAAAATAAAATACATAAATAAGTTATTTAGGTTGTTTTGCTTAAATTCTATAGAATGTTCTTTTCTATTGTTTTAATTTTATCATTCACAGTCTCATTCATTCGTAATCTATATTTACAAACCCATTCATTCACAGTCACACAACACAACACTACACTATTTACACTGCACACTGCACTATGTTCGCCACAGCGCCGACTTCGCTCACGTTCCTTGCGGGCGCTTGCTATACTTGGGGTTTTCTATTGTGGCATCTGAGGAATATGGCACGACTTTTTGCGTCTTTCTCGGTCCTGCCACAAGATGTCTCATGGTCGCCGCCGTATCAAGCAGTGCTGCAGATCAAGTGACTCTAGTGGCACGACCGAGAAAGACTCGAAAAGCCGTGCCGTATTCCATCTTGGAGATTATAATATAAGCGCACGTTTCCTTGAGCCCCGGAATACCTTCCCCCACTCCTTTCACTAATTTTAGTTGAATTAAGGATAAATGATAGCAACGAGCATTGTGGACAAAATCTGATAACCAGAAATGTTCGCTCCCATGTAATAGAAACTATTTTGCATCGAAAAACGAACTACAAATTTGATATAAAATTCTTGTCAAAATAATCAAACTCCCCACTCCTCGCGCAACGAGCGAAGCGAGGGCTCAAGAAAACGTGCGCGGATAATACCCTCAGATGCCTCGTTAGAAAAACCCAAGTATACGCTCGTTGCGAGCGGGAGACACGGCAGTTTCCCTTCGATGGAGCCAATGATGTGTCATTGCGCGTTCAGCGCACGTCGCGTCGGCGAGCGCCGGTTCGCGACGGCCAATTGGAGCGAGGGAACCAGTTCCACGCGGCGCCGCGCGTCACGTCCACATTTTTTGTCCCCCCTCCCCCGTTCGCTATGCGGAAACTCGTTTGGCGCAGACAACTGCAGCCTCACCGTTGCCACACACTTCCTCTTTTGCATCTCTCAGCTCATTCTTTATTACGATGTATGCACGTGGTTGGCGTGGGGTTAACGATACCAACCAAAACAACACAATAAAAAGTGGCAAGCCGATAAATTTAAATAGACTGAAAACCTCTGAAAGTAAAATGCGTGTTATAGTGGTTGCTCTAATGAAACACAAAAGCCCTGTGAGCTATTGAATTGTTTTAAACTAAGATGTTTAGATGAACACAAAACGTGACGTGAAAACAAAGATGATCACAAACGAATTCTTCTAAAGTTAGAATTCGTAACCTTTTACGAATAGCGGAAGACAATTTAGCAAGTGCACAGCAGGAAACAAGTGCCAGTAATGAACTGTTTAAAAAAGTTGTATACTAGTCCGTTTATTGTGATGCTCTCGTTTTCTAATTATTCTGCTGTATTTTAAATTGATATTGTAATGATATGTAGAAGTTACTACAAATATTTCGTTTTTTCATTACGCACAACTTCTTCCGCTCCAATTTATGCATATCAATTAAAGTAATGCATATTATCTGGTTAATATAATCACGATTTCAAGGTTTTTGAGATTATTTCAATTAGTCAACACTCAGATTTGCAGAACAGACTTGACCAGTCCAATCTAACGAGTTAGAGATCGGAGCTACAGTCCTAAACTCAATGGTCTTTTATTGCTAACCCAATGGCCTCGGACAAGGCGGCTACGAAGCCGCTCCTCGGCAGAAATGAAGCCATAAATGTGAGAGTGAAAGGTGCTGCATGCTATAAGAAGTATGTTGTTAGTAGCTGAATTCAGGAAAGGCCAATAATTTAAGTTTTCTCAAAAGTAAGTAACCTAGATGGAATTCAGAAGCTTTAATTTAATATGTCAAATATTCGTATTATGTATCCACATCAATGAAATTGAATTGTCCCTATAATTACTTCGAAATGGAAAGTTTAAAAACTTATGTTTACTTACAATATTTAAATAACGTAATTGTGTTATTTTTTCTCCATCTCTCTGACAGGGCAACCTAATCATGGTAACGACTAAAACGATTTCGATAGAACTTTTTAGGAGTATTTTCTCGGGGATAATTTAGGATACTTTTTTCATATCCCTCCTACTGTGTGATCTCACTATCGATTGACTGATGAATTACAACTTCCCTCTACCTACCCCAAGTGGTTACCCTCTCCTCTCTCTACTTGCAGTACTAGGCAATAACATACCTAAAATGCCAAAATGTGATAAGCGCCACCACAAGATAAATAAGGTCGCCGAGCGCAGATAAAATTGCGATTCCTGAAGAAAGGTTAGGTTATAGCGGCTAATGGTTGTCACCATTGTTATCAGAGCACTGAACTATGTAACAATCACATATTTTTGTTCAGTGAAAAATTTCATTGTCACGCGATGTTATTAATATTATAAGCGACGATCATACTGTTTTTATATATTTGACAGCTTAGACATGTATCAAAGTCTCAAAATTGGATCCATTTTTTTCTTGATAGAGCATGGGTCGCTTAAAAATGATGCAAGTATCATTTCCGTTGTACTCTAGGAATTTTGGAAGTCATTTGAGGTTTTTCCACTCACAAATGTAATAATGTAACAATGAAAATGTGCATATTAACGTCCTGAGACATATTTAAAAAAATACATTTGTGTAATTAAAAAAACTAAAGTATAGAGCAATATGGCGTTTATATCATCGTATAGGGTTTGTTTGGCACTAACCGTACAAAAAAATGTACAGAAAAATTTGGAGCCGTTTTTAGAAAATCTTGTTTTTCTTATTTTTAAAACTGCAAGTATTGCACGCACTATTGCACGAAAACAATTAAAATTTTCAAAAATATCTAAATGGCCTTAATGAAATAACGATTTATGGACAACAAATTCCATACAAAGAAAAAACTATATTCAATTTTAAAGTTGTGGGAAGGCGCGGAAAAAATTCAAACTTTTGGAATTTTCGAAAATTTACAGTTAACTGCAAAAATCGAACATACGCCACCTTTATAAATGTATTTTACTCTATTCCGAAAAGAAATTTAAGCAAAAAATTTAGAGCCGATTTTGAGAAAATTTTGAAAATGTCGGGGAGCTTGATGTAAAGTACCCTCAAATTTTAAAGAATGTTTTTCAAAGTTTCATCCAGGGCCACATCGACAAGGGATTCTTCAATTTGGAAAAGATCGTCCGGATGGTTGAGGCGCTAGTTAGTGTTCACAGACGGACGGACAGACGGACAGACGGACAGACGGACAGACGGACAGACGGACAGACGGACAGACGGACAGACGGACAGACGGACAGACGGACGGACGGACGGACGGACGGACGACGAGACGACGGACAGACGGACAGACGAGACGACGACGAGACGACGAGACGACGACGACGAACAGACGACGAGACAGACAGACGAGACGACGACAGACGACGACAGACGGACAGACGACGACAGACGACGACGACGAGACGACGACGAGACGGACGACGACAGACGACGGACGACGAACGAACGACGAGACGACGGACACGACAGACGAGACGACGGAGACGACGACGGACAGACGAAGACGAACGACGAGACGACGAACGACGAGACGAGACGACGGACGACGACGACAGACGACGACGACGGACGACGACGACAGACAGACGACAGACAGACGACGAGACAGACGAGACGGACAGACGGAACGAGACAGACGACGACGACAGACGACGACGACAGACAGACGAGACGACGACAGACGACGACGGACGAACGACGAGACGACGAACGACGACGACGAGACGAACGACGACGACGACGACGACGACAGACGACGACGACGACGAACGAACGACGACAGACGAGACAGACGGACGACAGACGAGACGAACGAACGAACGGACGACAGACGCAGACGAGACGACAGACGACAGACGAGACGAGACGACAGACAGACGACGACGAACGAGACGACGACGAACGACGAGACGACGACGAGACAGACGACGAACGACGAACGACGAGACGACGACAGACGACGACGAACAGACGAACAGACGCAGACGACGAACGACAGACGGACAGACGACGACAGACGACGAGACGACGACGAGACAGACGACGACGCAGACGACAGACGACAGACGACGACAGACGACGGAACGACGACGAACGACGACAGACGACAGACGAGACAGACGAGACGACGCGACAGGACGACAGACGAGACAGACGGACGACGACAGACGAGACGACGAGACGACAGACAGACGACGACGAGACGACGACGACGACGACGACAGACGACGACGACGACGACGACGACGACGACGACGACGACGAGACGACGACGGACAGACGACAGACGAACGACGAACGAACGACGACGACAGACGACGAGCAGACGACGAGACGACAGACGACGACGACGGACAGACGACGACGACAGACGACGAGACAGACGGAACGACGACGACAGACGAGACGACAGACGACAGACGACGAGACAGACGACGACGAGACGACGACGGACGACGACGACGACAGACGACAGACGGACGAGACGAGACGAACGACAGACAGACAGACGACGACGACGACGACAGACGACAGACGAGACGACAGACAGACGACGACGACGACGACGAGACGACGACGACAGACGACGAGACAGACGGACGACGACGACGACGGACGAGACGACGACGACGACGACGACGACGAGACGAGACGACGACGAGACGACGACGACAGACACGACGACAACGACGAACGAGACGACCGACGACGACGACGACGAACGAGACGGACGACGACAGGACAGACGAGACGAGACAGACGACGACGAGACGACGACAGACAGACGAGACGACAGACGACAGACAGACGACGACGGACGGACGGGCTGATGGACAGACAGACGGATGAACGGCCGTTTTGGAAAAACACTTTTTCGGTATCAGGAGACCCCAATTTCCGTTGAAATCCCGAACTTGATTTTCCGCAGCATTACAAAACTTTCTCTATACTACGTATATTACTCCGTATGTACGTATGTATACGAGAAAGTGAAAACAATTAATTCAGAAAATATTGAAAAATGTAAAAAAAAATGTCAATATTACGTAACATTAAACTAATATCCCTTACCCCTATGCAACGCAGCCTAACGCTGCCTCAAACCCCCTCCCTCCCTCTTGAGCGTTACGCAATTTATGGACAAACCCTTAACACATAAATACAATCATACATTAAATAAATAGTGCATTCGTAAATTATTACATAATTCAAGAATGTTGGTAAAAATATATATAGAATATATCACAATAAACAAAAAATTCGCGGTGTGTCCAGGAAAGTATCCGGAAGTTCTTATTACATAAACATTGTGGTTACAGATATTGATACTGTATCTAAAAAAATCGTTTTGCTTTTGAAGTTCAGGAAAAAATGTAGAGAATGGAGCAAATATTTCTAATGATGGGATTTTATTCGACGGAGAGGTTAACAGTTTGAGTTTACATTTTGAAGTCTCGAACACTATCTTATTTTCAGCTTCTAAATAGTGTTCGAACAAAATTTAAGAGCAATCGGAAGAATATACCACAGAATGAGGAATAGACAATTGTTCAATAGCATCGACACATCGAGATTTTTGTATTGATAAAATATCTATTCAAATAGCGCTACGATTTGCGTATACGTCGCCTTGTTGACAACTAGCTCGAAAAAATGCAAAGCAAATTGACGCCTGGCGGCAGCAATTTGCTACACACGTGCGTCAAGGGTGTTGCCTTAAAAATGACCAAATTATAGGTCTTTAGTGAATGTTTTTATTTGCGTCTCCCATACACATTTTTCCCGCTTTAAAATGATCACAGATCATTTTAACATGATCACGCCTTTGATCAAAATAGTAGAAATTACTTCAGCACTATACAAATATGATTATTTTATTAAGGACGTACTGCATCTTTTAAAAGGATATGATTGAAATATGTTTAAAATTACGATTGATTAATGACGAAATTACGGTTTTGGCTGGTCTTGCATTTCAGGAAATGGGAACAAAAACTATATTCTGAAGAATTTTATTTTCCGAGAATATATGTATAGGTTTCAAGTATATTTTTAAATTAACTATAGATTTTTCCTTTCTGGCCTAACGAAGTTCTTCGTAAGAAGAGAAAGTTATGTAATCGTGCGCCTGAAAAGGGCGATTTTTTTATAAAGTAGCCGAGGATTATATTCAAAATACTCTAAACGAGTACATTATTTGAACCCCCCAAAATGTAGAATCATATTAAACTCTCTAAATTGCCAAACAAAAATGTTCATCTAATGCCACCCTAAAAATCTTACTGAATTAAATATTCACGGAACACAATAGAGATGACTCAGAATAAATGTTACAAACTTCCAAGGCATATAGAGAGGGCGAAACGATCATATGGTCGTTGGTAATACCGCGAGTGCTTTGGATTTATCTGAGAATTTCCAAAGCACGAGTGGTATTTAATAGTAATTTATTTAATTATATATAATATAATATAATATAATATATAATATATTATAATTAAATATTAATTATTTAATAATAATTCCACGAATGAAATTACGTCCAACAGAGTTCGAAAATGCACATAATATTGAAAATAACTGAAAGCATGTTAAAATCAAAGAGGTTATGTTGTATTACGTACGCGGTTTATTGTACGTCAATACAGCGATCGATACATTCCGCCTTCTAAGATATGTAAGTCGCAGCTTATTATTGGCCAGTAGGGAGGAGCGGTAAAAAATCAGATAGAAAAAGCGATATTTTTTTAGTCACGCCGCCCTGATTGATGGATTTTGTATGTATAGGTAACACTATTGGTTTTAATTTCATGAATGGAATAGCCAATGTGTAGACAATAATTGTCTGTAATTGAATACTACGCTCTTCGTTTCACTCCCTGGATGTCGACAGATTCGTTCTGTATTATGTTATGTCATCACGTCCCTATATTTTTGCTTTCTAGTTTAACTGTCTTTAATATGAGCCACTCTTCGCGACAAATCTCTTTCTGAGGTCTAGTCTGTAGATGTTGGTTGTTGTTTCCACGTTTCTTCGCAGGTTTTGTCTCATGCTAAAAGATGTTGTTGAAATCAGGCTGTTAATTGTAGAAGTGCCTCTAGCTTACAGCTGCCTAAAATTCCTAAAAAAAAAAATCTCAAAGAAAATATGAACTCCAACATAATAGCCATATGAATTATTAATATTATTCCATAAAAACGATGGAAGATTGCAATCATCAAATATATTATATTGACCCAACATGGAAAAAAACTACACCCGAACAGGATCTCCACAAATTAATAGTTTCAACTTCGTATATTTTTTATGTATATTTGTAATTCTGTAATATTAAATTATAGCGCATGCTTGGTCTGAAATAAAACGTGGACAGTTGCAGGGAGCAAATTAGGAAAATAATCTTAAATGGAATGTCTGTGAAAATATGCGCTCATGTACTTGGTTTCTATAAAATAGTAGTGGCGAGCAGAATGAAGACATCTGTCACTTTTCGCATCGTTTTATTTATTTGTCTCGATACTGTTTAAAAATAAGCACCACAGTCAAAAAGTATTGTTAGCCTCCGATTCTTCGAACGATCCCGTTCTCGGAGGTGTGGTCACACCTCCGAGATACCTGCCTTCTCATCGGAAGCTTCTAAAAAAACAATGATTAATCGGCGGGCCCGTCGCGTCGACGGCAGCGCGGCAGGCGGCGGCGCGTGGAGTCTCCGGCGTGGCGCGGAGCTCGGTCGCGGGAGAGCCTGCGGCGCATCCGCTGCCCCTCGAGTTGGCCGGCTCCCCTCGCTCGCTCGCCCGAGGGGCAGGCAGGCAAGCACTCGGAGGGACCGTTGCACGCTCCACCGCGTCCCCTTCTCCCCCGACCCTCCCCTTCTCCTCCCCTCCCCCCGCCTCCTCACCTGCGCGGCGCGTGACCCAAGGCCGCGGCGGCGTCCTCGCCGGCCACGCAGTGGCCCGGAACGCAACTCCACTACGTGCCCACGCAGCTCTAATTGCCAAGTTGTGATTGTAACATGGAGCAGTACACGCAAATCAGCAGCCCTTGTAAAAAAAATGATAAATCTCTAGGGACTGCCTCTAAACCCCGTAACAAATAGGGCGTTTTAAGAAAGGGAGGTTTGTAGAAGGGGATCGAATTTTTGCTACGCCAATGCTTGCGTACAGAATAATGGGATACACGTGTTAGTCCTTAAAAATACGTCTCTTAAGTTTGTTTCTCCCTGACACCAATTTTCACATACCCGTTCAAAGCTATACTATCTTGCAAATTTGAAGAACGGAGGCATCCTATTCTCTGGTAAGTCAATAGTAAGTTACGTTACTTCACGGTCGTCAATTCCAATAGCACGTAGCGGAACTATGTTTCCTATCGCGAAATTCAGACCAATATAAATTTCGTACAGAGCGAATGGAGCAACCTGTGGATCCGAGGTGTTTGTTTCCTCCGGGATCGCGAGTTGGGCAACTGCGTGCGCACCTCCGCACCGCCTCCGCCAGCGCCCTCCGCGCACGGCTCGCAGGTTGCGTGCCAGAACGCGTCACCTCCGGCAGCGCCGGCCGGGCGCTTGCCTCCTGCCTCCCTGCGGCCGCGGGCGGCGGCAACGGTGGGGAACGCCGCCGCCGCCGCCGCCTCTGCCTTCTCTTCCTCCGCCAACCGGCTTCGTCCGCTGAGGCAAGCGACCTGCTGCCGCCGCTGTTGCTCTCGTACGGCCCTCGCGCCTGTTCAAACAGAGCGGTTCTCCGCCAGCACGCTTTGGATTGACGCGCACAAAGCGACAGCACAAAGGACGCGGGGCAGCGATGAAAAGGACCTGCGCGGAAGCTCGCGGCACCATCAGCGGCATGTGCATGCGGAACCGGGACGGGGTTAATGGGTGCAACTGTTGCTGCCGCGGGTTTGCAAAGGGGTGCACTTGCGTTTCTAGCTTCTGGTTCAAGCGGGGAAACCAGGAAAATAAAGTCGCGTTATGTAGATTGTGCCGATAAATAATACATCAATGCTTAATTTAGTAATATTAACATATTCGTTTGTATTTTTCGCAGATGCCTTTTATTACGATTTACATAAGCTCTTTAAACATGTTTATAAATATGCCGTCGTAAAAATGATTTTTTCCCCAATGTTAAAAGGACCATTTATAGAAAATCAAAAATATAGACGTGACTTTTGAGTCGGAGTTTTCTCGGGAAGTTCTCATTCCTTGTTAGTCATCTAAGACTCGAAAACAGTTTCAATAGTTGGAAACCATTCACCTACCTCGACAGAACATAAAAGAAATATTTTATACATTTCTTTTGAATTACTTAAGCATATGAACATTTTGAGTAACTAATCCAATAAATGTAATATAATATGAATTACTAATAAATAAACAATTGTTATCAAAAACTAATTTCTTAATGAACGACCTAGTTTTTCTATAAGAATGATTTATTATATTACGTTCTATATTTCACTTGGATTGGACACCATCAAAATTCAAAATTTAAGTAGTATATGACTTAGTGTAGGGATCACAGAATTTTGAAAATGTGCACACAATTCACTTTTCCCCATAGCATGTCATACGCAGTTTTTAACTGTTTTTTGACGTAAAATAAATAAATAAATAAACAAAATCTTTAACGATAAGAATGATGTAACTCGTTCCCTTTGTATTGTTTGGTGCTATGTGTACAAAAAAAGTAATTTATAATTTTTCATTGAATTTTCAAGATCAGTGTTCATTGTAAAAGATAAGATAAATTTGCTATGGATTTCTTCCCACTTTTTTATTCTTTTTAAAGAAACTTGTGAATGGCTTATTTCATTTCAGAACTTTTACAATGAATGGTTTGCTTTCCGACGCACCCTTCATTTTGGTTCAAGGATATACTCCAAGAACTCGTACAAATCAATCTCATTTAATTTCTTTATTTTTGCAGTCAACAACCAAAAATTAATTTGTAAACATTTGTAATAAATTTATAATACCTCCTTTTTGTCTAAAAATAAAGAGAATCGATGTGTGAAGAATCAATATCAAGAGCAAAAATGTTTTCGATAATAACTAATGATGTTCAACTTCATGAAAAAATGTGCAAATTGAGTTTACAATGTTTTAAAATGTAAATGAAAATACTTCAAATTCTACTACCGCTTCATTTGCCCTTTGGCACTAGCGCTGAAATGCGCTTCCCCATGCATGTCTGATTGTCTGATGTTTTCCGACACCTCCGGATTCACGCAACGACGACGTCCTGCACTATTAAAATGTCGCATTATTCCACACAAAGCATTTCCTCTCTTTTCTCATTTGTAAACTTGCAGCGCCATTGTAAAGTTACGTTTCACTCCAGTTTATGAGTTAGCGTCCATTCGACTGTTATTGCGAATTACGAAATGGAAAATAGAGCTTATATAAAAAAGTTCAATGTGTTTCAATTTTCAATTTATTTTTCAGAATGGTTAGATTGATCTTGACAATCTTTTATTCAGGTATCTATTCACAAAAAGAAAGAAAATAAAAATTAAAAAGCATTTTTAATAGATGGGAGATCAAGCTTTCCATAACGTTTGCAAAACTTTAACCTGCATGAAAAGCCCTTTTTCATTCACAAGTTACATAATATAGTTCCTATGTTTTGCTGTACTCACAGGCGTACGCCGCCTAATCAAGGGAAGGAGCCAACTACATTTCTAGGCCCGCTTTTACATTTAAATGCTTAATTTACTTCTGGCTTATTTTACTGGGAAATAAAAAAACATAATACAATCAGAATAAAATTATAACTTCAATAAATATACAACACAATTAATAAATGCAATTTATTTTATTTTGAACCATTTACAGGAAGTCAGCATCTTACAGGTTCTGACAGCATATCAGCTTAAAAAACATGAAAATAAGAAGTAAATAATATTTATGGAAATAAAATACTAATTATATTACGTAATGCTACGGATCCCCTTTCGAAATGTTCACGGGGGGCACGACCCCTCTGCCCCTCCCCACATGCCCATACATCTGTGCGCAGGACAATGGTTTTATTTGTCCTTCTTTTCGCTTTTTTTTCGTTCAGGGAGATTTGAAGATCACGCAGGGCGGCGCAACCTCCAACGAAGCCGGGAAGTGATGTAATTTTTGTGACGTGGTGCGTGTGACTGCCCCGCTCCCCTGGCGTGGCCTGAGCTCCGAACCCCTGCGGCCGCCCCCGACGCGTTATCGATTGGAGGGCTGTCTGCAAGTGCATGCTGTTCGAGGAAGCGCAACGGAAGGGGAGACGTATGCGTCTGCCCAACGGGGAACGCGTTGCGACAGCACCTTGTTTTGTGATAATTGGATGTAAAACATAAACATTCTAAGGATGTAAAAGAAAATTCAAATATTTCCCTTTATCGTTAAAGTCTTCGTTGCAAAAATTAAATTGCTGCCCCGTTATAAAGTAAGTCTTCCAAGTAAAGTTTGTGTAAACCCATAATTGTTCTAAAATAAATTGATGTTACGAATTCAGTTGAACTTAATTTGTTTTAAACTCTTAATTTACAGATAATGTCATGGGGAGGGACAGTATTTTTTTCCAGCCGATGTTTACACAGCGTTCATTACAAGGCTAATTCTTGTTCTCGTACACCTCCACTTCTTTACTTTTCCAAGCCATTCGCACAAACATCTACTAAATATCATATAAATATTCATTAGCGTTAAATTTATATTTGTGTGAAACTTCAGCCTTTCAAATACACGGATAATTTATCAACCACAGGCTCCTGAATTACAAATAATTGTCTTTATTATAAAAAAAATTTATTAAAAATAAATTTATGTCTTTATTATCATTATCATTATTATTATTATTATTATTATTATTATTATTATTATTATTATTATTATTATTATTATTATATGAATATCTAAACTATATATTTAAAAAAGTTCCTTTTTCAATTAGAGATACTCAGTTCATTTTTAAAAATAAAATTAATTGTGCTGTTTTATCACGCTTTCGGGTGCTCCCGATTTAATAAATTGTAGAATGTAAATACACGGATGCGCGCAATGCATTATAATTGAGCGATACAATAATAGAAGTTTTATAAGTCATAACTTTCTGACTTCGTTATTCATTTATCAACGTGATGTTTCCGTGACAGTTCAGAGAACAGCCCGACTTTCAGTTAAGAAAGCGTATCATTTATTTACTCGTTTGGCTTCTATCCAATTCAGGTTTGCGATTTCACGCCTCTTCATTGAGCTTATTAAACAAAAATCCTGAAATATGTATACTTTTATTGAATAGTTAGTCATTTGTCTACTTTTCTTAAAGAAAGATTTATTTTTGAAGCCTTTGAGTCAACGACCTTTCAACAGCCTTCGAAAATTCCTAAGCCAGTTTTTTGCGGAATTAGAGCAATTACTGCGTGGGAGAGAACTGCGGGAGATTCTTTTAAAAACTTGAAGCCCGAAATCATTGAGCTCCCAGTCCCACAGTACTTCATTCTAACGGAACTAAACTGGGAGAATTCAATGTCCGATTTTCTAAGTCTTTCTCAAAATATGTCGTGTATATATGTATACAACTCACAATTGTCACTGTCGAAGTTGTGCTTGGAAAATACGCCGAACTGGTAGGAACAACAAAATCCCGTTTATTTGTCGTACTTTCCTTGAATTCGTTGAGTATTTTCAAAGAAGCTCGCGAAATGTCAATATTTTCGCACTTTTATATGAACGTAACGGTAGACTGCTTAGTGATGAGTTCATTTCGCAGTAGCGTCTTCAAAATTACGGAGAAAAAAATCTTGAGGTAAGGAATGTTGTATGGAATGCGGGAGGAACTCTCATCTCTAGGCGGACTACGTTACGTTGTATTATTTTTGTTGCAATACGCTATGTGCTAGATTAATGATGGCGGAAGAAGAAAACTAGAAAATCTTCTCATGATTTCCAGGAATGAGCAATTCAGAGGTGTTCGAATGAGTCATAGTTCAATAGTCGTATAACAATGAACTTCATTATATTCGTCGCATAACTTGAAACGATTTTCGTTGCGAGTACACGCAAGAATTAAATTTCCGTTTCCACGTCAAGTACAAAGCACGCGTGTGAAGCTGGCGAGAAGCAAGCAGTCCATTGATTTTTCGAGCGAGCCGGCGCGCGTGAGTAGAAGACTGAGCGGAGCGGAGCGGCCGTGTGAGCGAGCGGGGCCATCGCTTTCGAGCTGTCGCGCGGCGGGGCGCGTGCGACAACGGCCTCGAGGAGCTTCTTGCGTTTCGTTCATCCATCTCATTCGCCCCCCAAACAATCCTAGGCCGCAACGAGGTAAAACAATCAAACGTGTTCGTTGTTGTGAATAAGTCGTGCCGATTTTTAAGTTTCTGTGTGGAATTACTGTTGTGAAAGAGATTATGATTCAAAATACCAGACTTTTAACTCATGAAACTGGTTTTATTTACAGTTTGAATTAGACGTATCATTTTATTACAGTATGTGTTGTTATTTATTATTTTTGTGTTTCAGTATAAACGATGAGTGGATATTGGGATGTGTGTTCGTCCAGAAACGTTGGAATTTCAGGAGTGAATGCCGCGGTTAGGTATCTACGGCCAGCGACCTGTGCCCTGGGATGGCATCCGTGGCAACGCGGGCAGGTCAGGCAAAGTGTTTACGTCCTTTTCTTGGACCGCCCCCGTAAAACTAAAACATAATGTCAAATAAATTGTTTAAAAAATATATATTTATTACGTTCTATATTTTTCGATGTAGACGAAAACATAGGATTAATACTATGAAAACTACCTGTTTGACAGAACAAATATTATACTAAATTATTCTTCTTATTTTTACAGTCACCTGAACAAGTACATCGATAAATTTTGGGAACAATTTTGATAACCTATTTCACCATGAAGAAGGTCGTGGTTGACATTTACTGTCATCGTTCATCTTTAATTATTATTTTAATTGTGATACTTAATATCATTCATCATGATCAGTGTTATTTAATTGTTGTGACTGAAAGTGAACCTCCTAAACATGTTGTGTTCAATGGCACTCTTCCAATGTTAGGCGTACAACGACATTACAAAATTAATAATCATCGCAGTGCAAATTTTGTACACCGAATTCTTCATGTAGATCCAAATGATGGGCGTTTAATTCTAAAAAGACAATTGGACTGTGATGGTATTTATTACAGAAATTTATTTAGTGTATTTATTGATTCATTTTCCAATACAAGTAAAGGGGTTGATTACTACTCAATGCCCCTAAGGATATTTGTGAGTGGAGAAAAATGTGATCAAGAAAGTGTGGAAGAGGAGGGTCTGCCAATTATGAATAAGATGCAGGTGCGAGTGTCTGAAGCTAAGAGGTGGATTAGTGAAACATTTGCTTCATATGCAATTCCAGGAACAGAAGGTTGGCGAGAATTGTGTTTGAAGAAAAGTCAGTTCATAAATAGTATTTCTACCTTTTTACCAATTACAATCTTGGAAGAATGTTTTGTGAAATATCTAGATGTATCTGATCCAAGATTCAGAATTGAAACACAAGCTGGTGACCTAGTGTCAGCATATGATCAGTGTATTACTGAGCCTTTATGGAAAGTTACCATTCTTTTGGATATCCACTGTAAGAATGATCAGGATCTTCATGAAACTGGTGGTTTAGTAACTGGTGTCCAGCATCGGTTAAAAGTGGTGTATCATCATCAAGATCTAAATGAAACAGATATTGCTCATCGTGTACGGAGAGAACTGAGAAATCAGTCACCATATTTTGAGAAGGCTCTGTACATTGAATCTGTTGTGGAAGAAAGACCTGCTGGTATTAGAGTTGCTACAGTAAAAGCAAGAGATCCAGAGAATTCACCTGTCACTTACTCTATGGTTTCACTTCTTGATTCACGTTCTCAGGTAAGTTAAATCTTGATCTGAGCTCTAACATTGTAACAGCATCATCTCTTTGTGACTTATCTGTTAATGAGCCTTGCTGAGAAAGATTGTGTATTAAGTTAAATTTAAATGTGAATTTGGAAAGTAATGAGGAAGATAAAAAAATTCAATGAAGATCACATTGATTATAATAATAAATGTTTTGTATTTGCTTGGAGTTTTGAATTCTTGGCTTTTTAAAAATAATGAGTGAGAGTAGGAAAAGTGTGTTTGTTTTGCTCATAACTTTAACTCCTGTAATAATTTGCAAGAAGATATATTATTGTCATAGTTTAAGAAGTGTACTGCCAATTTTTTAGAGTTGTTAATTTAGCAATATGCACATTACACATTTTTTATTTTCATAATTTTTCAATTTTAAATGCCTGAATAAGCACATAAAATTATCCCAAAATGTAATAATATCTATCACAGGAAGATATTTGCACCTCCAAAACAAAAAACTTGTATACATAATATAAACTAAATAGACTTATATTATATATTAATAATAAATAATTAATTTTTTAAAATATTTAGTTGGGTAAATTTAAGTTAAAGGATGATTCAAAGTGGTTCCAAATAAATTATTTTTAACACTGATATAATGGCTAATATATTAGTAGAGAGGAAAAGAAACTTCAATTTCAGTTAAGGTATAAAGTAACTATCATTTTGTAATTTTATGCGATAGATATGAGTGTGAATGTAATCTGTCCCAGATTCTGCACTTCAATGTATTTTATTATTAAGTTTTTTTAAAACCAATAAATTTTTGTTTATTGAAAACAATAAATATATTTTATCATAGGCCTGTGCAGGGGGGTGGACTCATGGCCTCCCTTAAAATTTTGTAAGGGGCTGTTAGCACCACACAATAAAACATTTTAATTCCATCAATTCCTTATTTCCCCATTTTTATGCTGTCAGTTTGAGGAATTACATAATATTTGGCGATGAGGCTGTCCAAACTAATCTAGCAGCCCTGTAAATGATTGAACAAAAAAAACTTGTATTAATAAAAAACCTGTATTTATTAATTGTATACTATTTTACGTAGTTTATTTTTGTTATATAATTTCGCTCTTCTTATAGTATCCCAGTAAAATATGCCATATGAAATAAAAAAACATAAATGTAAAAAGTATGCTAGAAATGTAGATGGCTCCCCTTCTTGTTTTAGGCTGTGCATACCTATATGTGTTTGATTGATCATGTTATTGTAAGTTGTATTTTTAACTCTTACTTTTCTTTCAGAAAAAAATCTTCTATGACGTTGTTTTAAGTTGTTTTGAAACTTGTTTTTTGTATGTTTTTAATGCCAAGTTTTCACCCAACTTCCCAACACCAACCCATGTAGTGCAGTTCCCAATTTTGCATGCAGATTGAGCTATCTATTTGTAGTTTCTCCTATTCATTTATGAGATCATGTTAATGTTGTAGCAAAATTTAGGTTCCAAAAATACCTTTTAAAAATCGTACAACCTTAATTTGAAAAAAGACTGATACTATGTAATTATATGAGTGTCATTGAAGTCCGTGTTATGTACAAATACGCCCTTGTTAAAAATTATGATGTAAATCAACTATTTTTGCATTCGAAATTCGTCTCGACAAAAAATTCCAAGTGTTTGTTGTGTAAATCTTTATTTTCCTACCTCATTATTTATGTGAATGTGATGTATGCTTTGTTTTATTGCAGGGCATGTTTGCTGTTGATCCAATGTCAGGAGTTGTGACAACGCTTACGAGCTTGGACCGAGAACTGGTAGATGTGCACTACTTTCGTGTTACAGCTTCTGATGATTCTTTTCCACCACGAAGTGGCACAACAACTCTGCAAATTAATGTTCTTGATGCGAATGACCATGCTCCTGTATTTGAATCAAATGAATATGAAGCCTCTATTCGTGAATCTGTGTCTGTAGGTTCAACCGTAGTTACTTTACGAGCTACTGATCAAGATATAGGTCATAATGCAGATGTTGAATATTCAATTCTTAGTCAAGAAACTGGTGCTACTGGTACAATTGCTGGAAGCAAACAGGAAGCATTTAGAATTGATCCTAAATCTGGTATTATTACCACTCGCTCTATGCTTGATCGAGAAACCTCTGAAATGTATACATTGATAGTAATGGCAACAGATCAGGGGCTTCCAATTAGTGAAAGAAAATCTTCAAGTGCAACAGTAATAGTTCGCGTATTAGATGACAATGATAATCAACCACAGTTTACTGAAAGAACATATTCAGTTCAGGTTCCTGAAAATGTTAATTGGAGTCAAAATCCAGTAATTGCAACAATCAAGTAAGTTGGTGTTACTCTATTTTTGATTGATTTTGTGTATTTGCCAGTTTGTAATTTCATTGAATGTTTTGTAGAGCTGTTGATGCTGATCAAGGCAATAATGCTGCTGTCCGATATGCTATAATTGGAGGTAACACCCAAAGTCAATTCAGCATAGATAGTCTCAGTGGGGAAGTATCACTGATGAAGGCTCTGGACTATGAAACATTGAAGAATTACAGGCTGGTAATAAGAGCTCAAGGTAAGTCACAATTGCTCTTTAGTTTCAACTTGTTGTTCTGAAGTTTTCCATTTCATGTCAATTAAAATTACCTGACTAAAAATGTCATTATGAGCCTTAAGCACAATCATCAGAAGTAGCATCAGTAGAAAATTAATACTCCTTTTTTGTTTTTCAACAAATTAGATGCCTATGTTAATTGACATTTTCAAATTGAATTAGATAATTTATTTACATTTCGCCTTGTTATTAATTTTTGGTATGTGTATGAAATTATAAATTGGCAACTAAAGGAAGTGTCGTCCACATTTCAGAAATTAAAAGTTGAAATATTCAGATGCTATTTCTCTGTGATCAAAGCTAGCAAAGCAACAATTGATTAGTTATTTTATTTTTCTGTCACTGAAAAGTATGATAGCTATAATTAAGGAATGACTTTTAAGGTTAAAATGGTAGAAAACTTAACATCAGTAATTTTATTGAACATTTGAATAAAGATATTTTAAAATTTTGGTTTTTAGTGAATTAAAATTTTTTTGATGAAAGTAGAGAAATATTTGTCTAAAAAATGTTTTCATTTTCTGAAAATTAGAAGTATACATATTGATTCAAAAAAATTTCTTAAGTTCATTAAGGAGAGAATATGATGATAATGTGTCATATTTTAGGAACATATTTTATGAATCAAGTTTCTAAACTAGGACTTGAATTAAAATGAAAAACATTAATTGATTTTCTTTTTGAATGCAGATGGTGGTAGCCCAAGTCGGTCAAATATTACCCAATTGCTGGTAAACGTGAAGGATGTCAATGACAATGAGCCTCGTTTTTATACAACGATGTTCCAGGAATCTGTCTCTGAAAGTGTTCCTGTTGGTTATAGCATTGTGCGGGTAAGTTACCCTGTCTCATACCCAAACTTTTGTCTACATTGAAGTGGTGTCATATATCAGTTTCTTCATTTTCCATTTTGTCTGTGAATATCTATATATGAATAGAAAGTAATGTACATATGTCTATTGCATGTAAACACTAAAGCTACTCAATAGATTTTGCTGAAATTTTCACACTTTATTCTTATTGGGACCAAGAGATTTAAATATTGGTTTGAATTAAATCGGAAATGTGGAGTGTTGATGATTTGTGTTTCTAATGACTCAATTGCCCCTGAACAGTAGCTCTATGCAACTTGCTGCACCAACAAGTATTAATTGCAAATTCTGCTCCTGTGATTGTGAAATGTCAGTTTGAATTGTTACTTGATTATCTTGGACAAGTAAATCAAATTTCTGCCATGTTCGCTATGACAGTGTCTTAGCGAACGAATGCCTAAACTTCAGGGAGAACATTCTAACAATAGGATACTTGACAACCAGGTCCAAACCAGGTCACAGAACAAACACATACTCATGAGAAAGTCTTTTTTTCCATCATTCAGTGCAATAGAGATAAATCCTTATTACACCACTTCTAGCCTCTCACACAATTTCAGTCGTGTTTTTTATTTGCAAATTCTCAGTTATGCATCCAGGACATTGTTGTTAAATTTTCTTTACTTATGTGTCAGGTGCAAGCATATGATGCTGATGAAGGAGAAAATGCAGCCATTAAGTACAGTATTGGTCCTCGAGATGAAGGTGGGGGATCTACTAGTGATTTCCCTCTGGGCGTTGAAGAACTAAGTGGTTGGATATATACCACTCGGGAGCTGGATAGAGAAGAGCAATCCAGATATCAGTTTCAGGTAATGGTCTTATTCCAGGAATGTAGATATGGGAAAGTACTTTCAGTGCGATTATACTAATCCTTGCTGTTTGCTTGTGTTCCTGATAGGTCATAGCTCAAGATGGTGGAACACCTTCAAAAAGTGCTACTGCTAATGTTGTGATAACAGTGCAGGATGTTAATGATAATGATCCCGTTTTTGAACCAAAGCTGTATGAGGCAGTTGTATCTGAAGATGACCCACCAGGCACGCCAGTAGCTAGTGTAACTGCTACTGACCGCGATGAAAATCCAAGGCAAGTAAAGTATGACAGATACATACTTGGGGAGGATTGTATGTGCAGGGATAGGCAGAGCTCTAATGGGATGTTAGCTTTTGGTAAACTTGAAGCCAAAAGACAGCAAAAATGCAAAATATTTATTTCTGATAATAATTGAATTATTTGTCACCTTTCAGACCTCAACATTAGTTCAATTGTTAAGAAGCTTAGAGAAAATTGTTAGAAGACTGAGGAATAAAATTTTGATTTAATTTATTTGTTTTTGAAATTGTAACTTGGTGATTATCTTTGTGTTGCAGACTGCATTATGAACTATCAGGAGGGAACACTCGTGGTAGATTTGCCATTACACCACAGAATGGACGTGGACTTATTACTATTGCTCAACCATTAGATTTTAAGCAAGAGAAACGTTTTATATTGACTGTCACAGCTAGTGATTCTGGAGGACGACAAGATACTGCAACTGTATATGTCAATGTATCAGATGCAAATAACTTTGCTCCTGTATTTGAGAATGCCCCATATTCTGCCAGTGTTTTTGAAGATGCCCCTGTTGGCACCACTGTTTTGGTTATTAGTGCCACTGATGGTGATGTTGGACAGAATGCTTTAATAACATACAGTTTGGGAACTGTTGATGATAAAACATCTACTCCAGAATTTTCTATTAATCCACAAACAGGTGCCATTCTTACCACAAAATTATTAGATCGAGAATCAGTGAGTGGTTATCTTCTTACTGTTACTGCTAGAGATGGTGGTGTACCATCCTTATCTGACACCACTGATGTAGAAATCACTGTAACAGATGTTAATGACAATGCTCCTGTATTTAAAAAGACTTCCTACATTGGTTCTGTGCCAGAAGATGCTTTGGTTGGAACAAGTGTTGTTCAGGTATCTGCCACAGATGCTGATATGGGTTTGAATGGTCGAATAAGATATGCTTTAAATGCAGAGGGCACTGCAGATGGTTCATTTGTTATTGATCCAACGTCTGGTGTAATTAGAACAGCAAAATCACTGGATCGTGAAAGTATAGCACAATATGATCTGATAGTGTACGCAATTGATCGTGGTACTCCATCAATGTCTGGCACTGTGAATGTTACAATTCGTATAGAAGATGTGAACGATTCTCCTCCAGCGTTTGAATCAGATAAAATTGTCCTGTACATTGCAGAAAATTCACCAATTGGTTCAACTGTTGGAGAAATAATTGCAAGGGATCCTGATGAAGGACCGAATGCTGCAGTTCAATATTCAATAATAGGTAAGTTCATGCTTTTGCTATATGGTAAGAAAATATTATGTTAAAATGAATTGCTTATTGAATGATAATTATATTTTTTTTAGGTGGAGATGATTCCAATAGTTTCTCTCTAGTTACAAGACCAGGAAGTAACAAGGCAGAAATTTTAACAATGGTAGACTTGGATTATGAATCATCCCACAAACGCTTTGATTTAGTTGTGCGAGCTGCATCTCCTCCTCTGAGAGCTGATGCTCATGTAGAGATACTGGTGACAGATGTCAATGATAATGCTCCCGTACTGAAAGATTTTCAGGTATGTAGACTAGACCAATATAATTTAGAGCAAAGGATGGCTAAGTGGCGCTTGCAAACAACCAGTTGCTTGCTATACCATTTCATGTAGCTTATGGAGAAATTTGAGTAAAGAACTTTGTTATTTTTTGTTTTGATATCTTGAAATTGATTTATCGCTGTAGGAGGGAACACAAAATAGAAAGTGAGCATTTACTATTCATCCCACTAAGTTAATAATAATTTTTTTGAAGTGAACAAATATATTTAAATATGTAATCTAATGATGTGAAATAAGACTGTTCAAAAACAATTTAAATTTCAAAAGATTATTTTTCATGTAATTCTAAAGGAATGTAAGTAATGAATAATCAATTTTTAGAACTTCATATTTTGCATTATGTTGTTTGTACTAACCATTTTATAAAGTAGCTTACTTGCATAGGTTGCCAGTAGGGTAACCAGGTTTTCCATATTTCTTTAGAACTCTCGTATCTGAGCTAACTATTTTGAGCTTCTGTATTGGTCTTTTAATCTTCTTGTATTTTGGATAAATCATTGTGGTTGCTAATTTTTGAAGTTGTAATTTGCTTTAAGTTCACTTTATATACTAATGGTTTTTCTTTGACATAAACAGTCAGAATTCGTACATAAGTATATTTTCAATGATGAGCAATAAGTGGGGTGTTCGGAGAAGTCAATGCAATTTAAATTTAATTAAGTCAGGGTTAATGGTAGTTATCAATTTTTATTATAACTAAAGAATTTTTCCAATTTGGACAAGGAAAAAAAAATCAAGTGTTCAGCAAAATCTGGTGGTAAATATAAATAGATGAAAAAGCAAAATGGTTTATATGTAAAGGTAGTTCTTATATCGCATAAGGTGAAACTAATTTATATGTTATAAAAATAAGTTTATACATAATCTATTTTATTTCTCAATATCTGTGAGCCATTCACAAAAAATGAACTAAAATTTGCCCTCTCGTAATCTTCTTCATTTCTATGATTCAAATGTGGTCTATCTTCCTTATTTTTATGACTGAATTAGTAACCCTAATTGCTGAGTTAGGATTTAGAGGATGTTTTGCAAGAATGATTAAGGAAATCAAGGTCCTTGTTGTATACTGAGTGCATTTTATTGGGTGGTTGCTTGAATTAACATAACATACCATGAAATACTAATACTTGTAATATAGGTTACACATACTAATAATTTTTTTTTATTTTATACTTTCTTGTTTGATTAGAAAATTAGCTCTAAGAGGATATATTTCCTTGCTTCAAAACACTGTGTTTATCGTTAAAGACTGTATATTTAATAAAGGTCTCTTTCAATTAATTTAGAACTACCTGAGGAACAGACATATTGTTCGACATGAATTAATAGAAATTGTAATATAGGACATGACTTTTGAATTATAAACATCTTTTAAATTGATGTTGCAGGTCATTTTCAATAATTTTCGAGACTGCTTTCCAACAAGTCCAGTGGGTAGAATACCTGCATTTGATGCTGATGTGACAGACAAATTGCGTTATCGAATTATTTCTGGCAATAACGCAAATCTTGTACATTTAAATCAAAGTTCAGGTGACCTCACTTTGTCTCCTCAGCTTAATACAAATGTACCAAAGGTTGCGTCAATGGAAGTGTCTGTAACAGGTATGTGAGTGAACTGTTTAAAATGTGTTGCCTTTTGGAAAAATTACACGTATTGGGGTGTTGAAGTAGTGTATCCAATCCCCTGAAGAAATCCTTGTATGAGTTTTATGTTGTGAAACATTGAAAAATCAAACTAATAAGAAAACATGAAATTTGTGAAATCCCGGAAAATCATAATCAATATGCAGATTGCCTCAGAATAAATTTAAATTAGTGTTAATGTAGCTTCAGTGTGCACACGTTTGCTCTCCTTCTGCAAGTTGTGGTAGGAGTAGAGGCGGAGGTGTGGGTTAATATTTTGTTAGTAGTAATGTAGCCCAGTCAAATCTGTAGTTCATTTGCCAATAAAAATATGGCAAAATTGATCTGGACATGTTTCAATGCACAGTGGTGTCACTGCTCCATGTCACGTGGAGGTCAGTGGTGGTCCATCGGTGTATTGTTGCAGTTTGAACAGTATGAGAACAGCAAGTTCAAACTGTACAAACTGGAAAAATTGGTTTCAGGGACATTATTTTTGCCCTGTTATGCCCTGTCCAGGCCCTGCTGCCCTGTCCAGGCCTGGACAGTTTGTTACTGAAAATTTCTATGTGTAAATGCTGCGGAATTTGCATGAGACAATTCCATGGACAGACTGGCGAATTGTCAAGGAAAGTGGTGTCTGCATCACAATAACATGCGAAGCCACATACCACTTGTTGTACAGAAATCGCCAAGAATATCGCCAAGAACATCCCCAAGAACATCCCCATCTTCCTTCAACCACCTTACTCTCCGGATCTCGCCCCCAGAGATTATTGGCTGTACCCTATAAAAATGGGTTGGAAAGGGAGTCATTTTGCGTCCGTGGAGAATGCGATGGTTCAGCTCTGACAGCTGCTGAAAGAAGCCTTCTACCGCTGATTCCAATAATGGCAGAAACTACGGATCAAGTGTATGAGTGCGCAAGGGTTCTACTTTGTGGATGATTAGGTTATCATTGCCATGGGTTATAACTTATTACATTATTTTGCTGAACCACTATTCCAGGAACTTTTTGAATGCCCCTTGTATATCATGAACCATGTTTATTGTTTTTGATGTAAGTAAAACAAATCACTGTTGGGACATAGAGGGGGTGGGGGTGGCAAATACCACTTTTTGTCAATGAATGTATGGTGGTCATTCTCATGTAATGAAGTGACACATATGTCATTTTCCTGTTTGGAAGGTAACTCCTCTTGCGTTAGTGTTTCACAGGTAGCTGAAATCTGTCAGAATGTGTATCACCAAAAACCAGTGCACATTGAGTTATCTCCCAATCAGTCACGAATGTTTTGTGTGTAACTTTGTTATGTAAGATTTCCCTTGGCAAAATATAATTACTAGGGGGTTGATTTTAATGAAATATCATTTCTTTTTCTTTTTATTTTAGAACAATGCCATTTAGTACAGAAATTAATTATCTGTTACGACAAAAGGAAACAACCCATTTTTTTGCATAATTTTTTTTTTTTTTTGCATTTTTTCGATTTCGACTAATAAGTCTTTTTTTTTTACCTTTTTACATAATTTTTAATGCATTTTTACTAGTTCATTGACTTTAATATAATTTTAATGGTACTTGTTTCAAATAATATTTACGAGATGCAACAAATGTTCAACACAGAATTCCTGAGTAGCCTATTCGATTTCTTCACTTATGTATTGTAATGTCTGGCATTGTGAGTACTATGTAATCAAAGGTTCCTGTGATGCCTATCATTGCCATTGTACCTTCGTCCGATTTCGCGATAAATAAAGGCAGAGATTTTTGTAAAGAACAGTCCAAACCAAAAGTTAGAAAGCTGGGTTCACTTGAACAAAAGGAAGAAGCCTCGTTTACATCAGTAACATTTCCAACTGCTTAAATTGTTCATCTGAAGTGAAATTGATCCAATTTTTTACGTAATTTTTCTTTGTTTTTAGGACATATTTGAAACATTTTAAGAGCATGTTACTGATCATTTTTGACAATGTTTTGGGTCATCAAAATCCACCCGCTAGTAATCACTTTCAAACTCCCTACATGTTCTAGAAGTTTGTGATATTTATTCTGAGACATTCTGTATACTAAACTAGGGGGAGTAAAAGTACCATATGAAACATTATTTACTTATTTTACTTTGTGTTATGATCCGAAAGTAAAGAAAAAAATTGTCAAAATACTTTTTTTCTTCGGAAATTGTAATTAAATACTTGTTAAAGTTGAAAAATTTTATTGAGAATGGAAAAGATTTGCACTCCTATGAAATGCCTCTCTATTTTTAAACTTACTTTGAAAAATAGACTCTCTGAGGTAACCTTCTGTTAATGTGCTTTTACAGATGGAGTAAATGAAGTAAAGGCCTTAATGCAATTAACTGTACGTCTTGTGACAGAAGAAATGCTCTTTAATTCTATTACTGTGAGATTGAATGACATGACTGAAGAAGCGTTTTTGTCTCCACTATTAACATTTTTTGTAGAAGGCCTAGCTGCTATTATTCCTTGTCCTAAGGAGAATATTTTTGTATTCAGCATTCAGGTAGGTGTTGTGATTTTAAAAACTGTGATTAAATACAAACATATATTAGTGATGTATTTGAATGTAGAAACCAAACAAGGTCAGAAGAAAACAAGTTGAAACATAGAAAATCTTTCAGGGCATGAAATAAATTAATTCAATAATCACATATTTTTTTAGTATTTTGCACTCACTAAAAAATTACTGTGGTTTTACTGAAGGAAATGTTCTTGTTCACAGGAAATTTTACCTTATTTTATTCAGTACTTTTTTTGCATATTATTAAGAGATTTGGTTTGGTTTTTTGAATTTTTATGCCCTGATTTAAATTTATTTTCAGGATGATACTGATGTGAATGCAAAAATATTGAATGTGAGTTTCTCAGCTCGCCGTCCTGACTTAAATGGCAATGAATTTTATGCTCCTCAATTTCTTCAAGAACGTGTTTACTTAAATCGTGCTATTTTGGCTCGCTTATCAACTGTTCAAGTATTACCTTTTGATGACAACTTGTGTGTTCGTGAACCATGCTTGAATTATGAACAGTGCCTAACTGTATTAAAGTTTGGAAATGCTTCTGGCTTTATCAGCAGTGATACAGTGCTATTTCGTCCTATTTACCCTGTTACTACATTTGCTTGCCGTTGTCCTAAAGGTTTCACTGGTAAGTTGACTTGTTGACTGTGATTACATTCATATTATTTCAATATTCTATTTTTATATCAAATGTGTCTTGTCCTCTTTGTTGCAGGAAGTCGAGAACATTACCTCTGTGATACCGAAGTTGACCTGTGTTACTCAAATCCTTGCAGTAATCGTGGTGACTGTAAGCGAAAAGAAGGTGGTTATACATGTGTTTGCAAGCCAGGTTTTACAGGTTTGTGTTTGACATTTCTATGCAGCTTAGTAAAGTAGATTTAGATGGATGATCTCTTTTTATTTAGAGATTTTTTTCTTGATGTGGTAAGGATTAACATTTTTACAAGTGAAAACTAATTTTATTATTTATTATAATCATTTTTTAATTAAAGCAAGTTAATTTTCAAAATTGGAATTTACCTAATTAATATGAAATTTCTGGTTGCAGGAAAAAATTGTGAGATTGATTTGGAGCTTGACACATGCCAACCAGACATTTGCCGCTCACGATCTGTATGTGCCCCACTAGTCAAAGGAGGCTTTGTATGTGAAAATTGTGCCCCTGCTCAAGCCTCTGATCATTACACTCGACTTTGTGAACTGAGAGGGAGGAGTTTTGTACGGACCTCATTTCTTACCTTTCCTGCTCTGAGACAGCGGCATCGCCTTCACATTAGCCTCAGGTATATTTCAGTATTCACTTTGATACTGAGACTTTTGTAGGAACAGTTTTGTAACTTTGATGAAATTTTCAACAAATTATATTTCATTTCTCAATATATATTGTAATAAACTGTCATCATTTATTTAGATCTAAAGAACAATGCACTTACAGCATCATCCATCATTGCAAAGAAGTGAGGAGTTCATATAATTTCTGGTTAATAAATAACAGTTTATTGAACCAAGTAAAATTAAGGGACAATTTATAAAACATTACTTCCTGTAATAAAACATCCCGTTATAAATCATTACTTCCTGTAATAAATTTGATTTATGCCACCATCTTCCTTCCTTCAATTATCTTTAAAGTTAAAATCATCTAAATTATTTGGCCATTTTGGATGTTGCACTTTGCAGTTCTCCTATTTATATCTCCAAAACTTATATTCTCAATTTTATTTCAATTTTTATACTCTTTTTTTCATTCACTACCCCTCACCCTTCCCTTGTTTATTTCCTTTCAAACATTAATTAATTTTTTAATTTTTACAATTTTTAATGTTCAAAACTTCATTTTTAACTCTTTGTAACTTTATAATTCATGTTTGAATTGTCAGGTTACATTGTAAGCTCTCCTTCAGTTTTTAAATTTGTTTTGTTTTGGTAGTATAAGGTAGGCAAGATTACTTTACTTCAGAATTTAACAATTCAGTTCTTGTGGTAACTTGGGTATTGATAATTTGTAAACAAAAAGTGTAATTTGCATAATAATTTATTTCAGATTTGCAACTCAGGCAGAATCAGGACTCCTATTGTACAACGGTCGCTATAATGAAAAGCATGATTTTATTGCTCTGGAAATTGTAAAAGGAGCTGTGCACTTCACATTTTCATTGGGCACAAATGTTACTACAACATCAGTGACCGTTCCTGGAGGTGTCAGTGATGGACAGTGGCATTCAGTTTCAGTTCAATATTTCAATAAGGTTGGCACATTTTTTTTGTGTGTGTTTGAAAGTTTCAAAATACTTTTATACGTATATTAAATAATGTTAAACACCAACCTGAAATTGTACTAATTGTATATTTTCAATAGTTTTTTCCATATTTTTGAAAAAAATAAATACACATATATGTACTTATTTTGCTTAATGTTCAACTGATTGAAATCAATTTTTGCAGAGTGCTACCGTCAGTTTGGATGACTGTGACAAGGCTTTGGCTTTGAGTTATGGTACACAGTTAGGACAGCGTTGGGCCTGTGCTAATAGCACTCACCAGGTTCTTCACCCAAGATGTGCTATTTTCACTGAGACATGCCATCGATTTCTTGATTTAACTGGCCCATTACAAGTTGGGGGTTTGCCTGCTTTACCAACCAGCTTCCAAGTTCATAGCAAGGATTTTGTGGGATGTATTAGTGATTTACATATTGATAATAAATTCATTGACCTAAACAGGTTTGTGTTGTTCATATTTTTAGAATACTTTTTGAAATTATTGAGGTAAATGTATTCCATGTCAATTTTTTTCCCAATAGTTTTGTAGCAGATAATGGAACCGTTGCTGGTTGCCCAGAAAAGAGAGCTTTCTGTCAGTCATCACCTTGCCATCATGCAGGACACTGTTTAGATGGTTGGGGCACATACCTGTGTGAGTGTGCAGAAGGTTGGAGTGGCAAAGATTGCAGTCGGGGTAAGTATGACTTGCTAATTTAAAATTATTGAGAGCTGTGTAATAAATTGTTTATAAATAGCACAAATGAACTTAATTTATTTGAAGATATTTATTTCTCTTATTTGTATCTACAAAAAGTAACTTTTGTGAGATGTTAGTGTGACTTTGTAGGGAAAAAAAAAATTATGGTACAGTGGAATCTTTGTTATAAGTTGTTTGACTATCTGGTAATCCGATTATTTGATGTGGAATCCAGGATTTTTGCTTTTTGTTGTCCCCTTCCTTAATAATATTGGAAGATCTACTGTTTAATTTTTTGTTAGTTAAGTAGTTTGTTGCAGGTAGTGAAAATAATTTATCTCACTTGTTTCAGCTATAAAACCACCTTGGCGGTTTCAAGGAGATGGTGTACTGTCTTTCAATCCATTATTGCGCCCTATCCAGTTACCTTGGTTAAATGCACTCTCTGTTCGTACATTACAAAAGGATGCCTTTTTAATGAGTATTCAAATTGGGCAAAATAGTTCAGCTGTTCTTAATGTGAGTTCTAGCTCAGACTTTGTAGTAGTCTGCTGTATGAAAATTTCTTATTTTGTGTAAAATCTTTGATGTGATCTAGATGAAATGAATAAAGAGAAATTTTAATTTTCAGCTTGTCAGTGGTCAAGTGCAGTACAGTTACAATGGAGAGACATTTGTTCTGAGCAGTGGCCTAGTGAATGATGGACATTGGCATCATATTGAAGTAAAATGGATGAGTGGTGAACTATGGATAAATCTTGATTATGGGCAGCGTGAAATGACTGCACCAGCAACATCGAAGCTACAAGGACTTTATGTTGGAAAAATTCTAATTGGTGGGCCTGACACAGCTTTGGGAAGTTTGAATGTGGACTACGGTTATTTTGAAGGCTGTATTCAGGTATGATTAGTTTTTATTAAAGATTCTTGTGAACATTATCATTGCTTGTATTGCTTTAATTATTTTTTTCTCTGTCAGGATGTACGTGTTGGAACTCCCCAGTCTACCTTGCAAAGACCCACAGTTCGGGAGAATGTTGGGGAAGGTTGCTTAGGAATAGATCACTGTGCTCAAAGAGATAAATGTCCTCCACATAGCACATGTGTTGCTGAGTGGGAAGAATTTCAATGTCAGTGCAATACTGGTATGTAATTTTGCAACATTTGTCTTTTTTATTTGTGTTTTGCAGTTAATTTTGAATGTTAAATAATAGCTTTTGTTATAAATTTACATTTTTCTCTCTGAAGGTTATGTAGGACCATCCTGTGTTGGTGTTTGTGAAATGAATCCATGTGCTAATAATGCAAGATGCATCAAAGACAGTTTGACTTCTCGAGGATATTCTTGTCAATGTAATTCCAGTGAATATTCAGGTAAGAGATCTTGTTTGTCAGTTTTCTTTTTGTGTGCTTTTCTGTTTGATTTTTGTCTTTCTTGTTCTCAATTTCACTCCTCTTTTTGGCCCTTAGTTTGAAACTTCTTTAAAAAAAAATTTTTTTTTTTGCATCTTTTGTTTCTATGTTTGTTATTAATTGATCAGCATTTTTCAAAACTGTCTAGCTTGAACTTAATTATTTTAGAGGTCTTCAACTGTCATTGCTTCATTGACAGCAGTCCTTTATGATGGTTCAGAACAAATAAGACTTTAATGTGCTAGCCCATTTTTTTGGATAATTTCAAATGTTGTTGAAGTTTGTTTTCCAAATTCACATTTATTGGCCAGTCATCCATTTATATTCTTCTACTTGCTTTCTCATTAACTGTCATTAGCTGTTCTACATGTTCTAGTGTGTGTATGCATATATGAGGATGTGTGAGTGCATGTGTGTATGTTTTCTGTTTTTAAAAAATGAATGTTAAACAAATCTTTGTTGAAAAAAGAAATAAATAAATTAGTGATTTTATTTCTCTTTGTGAATTTGTGAAGGTGAATATTGTGAAGTGAAAGTGGACCAACCATGCCCTGCCAGTTGGTGGGGATATCCTGTTTGTGGGCCTTGTCATTGTGACACATCAAAAGGATACAATGCTGATTGTAATAAAACCACAGGAGAATGTTACTGCAAGGTAAGTTTTGGCAATGCCTTATTTTTTAATCGAGACATTAATACATTATCTCAGAAGTTTTAAATCCATTAATTCTCTCACATTCTTCTCCTGTAAGTTTTTATGTTGCTGGGCTTTGTTTAATGCTTTGAAGTTAATATTGACAAATTTTTCTTTTATATTTGCAGGAAAATCATTATCAACCTCCTGATTCTGATCAGTGCTTTGATTGTGATTGTTACGCCACTGGTTCATATGGTAATCAGTGCGACTTAACTACTGGCCAGTGCAAGTGTCGAAATGGAGTTATTGGGAGACGCTGTGATTCTTGTCCGAATCCCTATGGTGAAGTAACTCTAAGAGGCTGTGAAGGTAAGAAATTATGATAAAATGAAGAGATGTATTGATAATAAAATATTTTTCAAGGAATAAAATTTTTAAAAAATTTCAGTGAAAATTGAAAATTTAATTTTTGTTTGTTGGTGATCCAAATGTATGTGCAGAAATGTATTCCTTATTTGCATGTTAATTTCTATTACAGTGGTTTATGATGGCTGTCCTAGAAGTTTTTCTAATAACTTATGGTGGGAACGAACATTATTTGGACATGTAGCTTTGTCATCCTGCCCTACCCGCTCTCAGGGTAAAGCTTCTAGAGCATGTGATGAAGACACTGGATGGCAAGAACCTGATTTATTCAATTGTACCTCTGATCTCTTTCTGGATTTGCGAAAAGTGGTAAGCATTTTGCAGATGACTTGGCTTTGTGGATGTTATTAAAATAATACTCTAGTTAGAATAGAACTACACCATTTTTAAGGAAATTTATTAAGTTAAAATAAACACCAACATGAAAGTTCCTCTCACAGAAAAATTTGTAAGTGAACCGTTGTAATTATTTTCTATGCTTGATACATACAAGAAGTTTGTCAATTGCATTATTTAATTATGTTAATAATTTATTTATTAATTTCTTTGTGCAGCTAAGTCAAATGGAAGGAGGTGATTTAAGTGTAACAACGTTTGTAGCTGTGAAAGTTGCTACTGATTTACATCGAGCAACCAATGAAACTCGCACACTTCATGGGGCTGATGTACTAGTGTCTCAAGAACTTTTAAGACAGTTAATGAGCCATGAAGCAGAGGAACATGGACTCAATCTTACTCACAGTCAGGATAAAGATTTTATTCAGGTATGCTTTTTGAAGATGTTTTCATGACATTATGCTCACTTATTGCTTCCAACTTAATTTCATACTTGTATTGTGAATTGATGAGTAGTACTTCTTCCTTTGATGAAATAGTTTGTCTTGTTTTCCTGCCTGTGCAATAAAATGTCCAAAGTCTGTGATTTGCTTTTCTCGTAATTGCATTCTAAGAAATGTGCTTATCAGTTAAGAAGAAAAAAAAATTGAAAGTTTTTAATGATTAACTTTTGGTGCAGAACATCGTTAGTGCAGCAAGTTCTGTCCTTGATGCCCAGTACAGTGAACATTGGGATCGTGTTGAAGAGCTTACAGGCAAGAGTGCAGAAGACTTGGTGGAAGCAGTAGATCAGTATTTGGGGAAGCTTGTGCAGAGTCAGCAAGACACATATACTAGTCCTTTCGAAGTTGTGGCAAATAACATGGGTATGTATATTGCATTTTGTGACAGCAAGATAGTTTTTTTCTTTCTAATTTTTGCTCACGAATTAACTGTGCATTTATTTCAGCACTGGGTCTTGATATTGTAACTCCAGAGAGCTTGTTCGGTTACGAAACTCTAAATCGGGAATTGCCTGCAGGCATGTCATCTGTCCCTGGTGAACGTGTGATACTTCCTGACACTTCACAATATCTTCAACCTGGTATTCAGGTTAGAGTAATTGCTAAAAATTATTTTAGATATAAATATTTTTTCATATTTTATAAAAAAAATCTATTTGTAATATTTCCATGAAAAGTTATTTTTCTCATTTTAATTCAACAAATTAAATTAAAATTTTCCAAAATTAAAAGCAAGTATGTATGTTGTCATTGCAAACTATCATTGCATATATTTAAAAAATAAAGTGTAACATTGACGAAATATGTTTATTTAACTGGTGGCAAAAATGTTCTTATAACTATAAGTTACTTTAACATTTGCTTTTGTATATCAATCAGTGGAGATCTAATTATCAAAATACAAGAATAAAGTAAGTAAAAGTAAAGATTGAAATACATGAATAAAGTAAGTAAAAGTAAAGATCAAAATACAAGAGTAAAGTAAGTATTATTTCTTCTCTGGCAATAAATCCTGTGCATTGGCATTTATTGGTGTGATGACATTAACAAAATATTACTTTAGATAAATGGACTGAATCTTTACAATAGTTACTCATTCTGTTCTGTTTGTTTGCCATTGATATTGAAACAATGTTTATACAAAAATGAAAAACGTATTTTTAATTTTTTAGAAAATCATAAAATCCTGATAAAAGTTGTCATTGCAGGTTCCTCTTCAGATGTCAACCACTAGTGCATTGAACTCGGGTCTGAATGGAGGTGGCTTAGTAAAAACCAGTCCAACATTGGTGTTTCCAAAATATAATAATTACATGCTGGATCGTGATAAATTTGACTTGCATTCCAAAGTTTATGTTCCTTTGAATTTACTTGGAATCAGGCTCTTAGAACAAGGTAGGTTCTACTTATCATATTCTGAAATAATCTTTAAACTGAAATGTAAACAAATTTTCTTTACAGAATTGTCTAGCATTTCTAAAGAATATTTCATGATATACTTTGTAATTTATGATGTCCTTTGAAATTAAAACCATCTGATAATTCATGTGACCAAGTTAATTGTTATGATATCTCTGAAAATTTCAGGAGCTTTGTTCTGAAATTCAAATTCATTTTAAAATTAATTTAATTTTAAATGATTTGAATTGAAGTATTGCATGCTATGATAAGATAATATATATCATATGTGGTATTCATCATCATTATCATCATCATGGGTTGAGCAGTTTGGCCTGTTTCGTCTTGAAGAGCATCCTTCCATCGCCTTATTAAGCCGCCCCTACTCCTCCTCCCGTTCAGGTTGTAGTTGCGGAGGATTTTTGGCATTCGATCTTCTGACATTCTTATTAAATGATACTTTCTTAGTATATCTAATTTTTCAGTTGGGTTGGAGATCTTTAATTCATGTCAGATGTCAGAGTTCTTCTTATAGTCCAGTATTGAATAGCCCACCAAAGGTTTAAGAAATCTCATTTCCACATCTTCTATTTTACTCTTATCTGTTCTATTGAGGACCCAATTTTCACATCCATAGGTGATCATTGGAACTGCAATTGTTTTATAAAATTTCAGTTGAGTGTCTGTACTTGCTTTCTGTCTGAGGGTCTTTCATATAGTTCCATACATTTTCTAAAAGTTGTGTTTTTATATTAATATAATTTTTTGACAGTATGCAAAATTGCAACTGAAGTAATTGAAGCTATTTATTTGTTCAAAACCATTACCATTAATTACTTATTTTACACCTTAAATTATTTTTATCTTGGAATACCATGGCTTTTGTTTTCTTTGACGAACTTTGTAGGTTATAGTTTTTGCCTATTCTCTGAAGTCGATGGGCATATGTGGTAATTATTACAAAAAAATGTTCAGAATATCTAAAATTAAAGAAATATGAGAAAAATTTGTGAATTTATAATGAAGTTGTTAAAATTTTATAATAATTGAAATGTGTGTTTTTTAGTATGTGAGCTATTCTGTAGTTGCTATTAATTTGCCTTTTATATTTTTGCTATTCACTGTTTTGTTTTGTAGGAGAATTGACTACCAAGCACACATTTGCTGGTGCAAATCGAGCTGTGTTAGGATATGCACAGTATCGAGATGCAGGATCTCTTTTCCCAGCTCGCTATGATGAAACGGTCCAACGTCGCTGGGGTATAGAATTGCATGTAGGCTCTCCTGTAATATCACTAGCAATTTATGTTCCTAAGCAGAGTGACCCCTTAAATGCTGGTAAGTGGTAAAATGTGCTTTATATTATTATAAATAGGCCATTGATTATATTGTTTTGTGCGTTAGGGTATTATTTGATATTATAATAAAAATTCAGTATTCAACAAATATTTTTTTGGCAATTCCATTTTGTGAGGTATTTAGTGAGTGACCTAATCTTAAGCTCTAATTCGTATTTTTACATCACCCAGTTAGAATAAAAAAAGGGATATGAAATTTCTGGAATAGTTTTATGTTCTCTGATTCCTCAATGATTCTTAATTTCCACGTACTTACTTCTCATTATATGTGTCAATCACATACTTATTTTAATCAGAACTTAGCATTAGACATTTTACATTACTAGAAATATTGTTATTAACAAATGTTCCCATAGTTGTTAGCTTTTAGATTTTAATTTAATTTCAAATTCAAAAACTAGAATTTGTATAAAGTGCTTATGATTATTTGCAGCGACTCCTCAAACATACGAGCTGTTGGCTGATGAAGGAACATTACCTGTACCCATTCTCCTGAGGCTGTGGTTGGACACAAGCATCCAGGCTTTGTCTCCACGTTCGAACCCCCAGTGTGTCTATTGGAGCCATGCTCGTGGAATTGGAGAGTGGTCTCGCTCTGGCTGTCAAACAGAAGTGCCCACTGAGTGGCATGTTTCTGTTACAAAACCTTTTCTTATTAACTGCACATGTTACCATTTGTCCACATTTGCAGTTCTCATTGATGTTATTGATTTAGAGGTGAGAAATGTGCATATTAAAGTAATAATTTGAATAGCAGTACAACTTAGTCATTTGCACAAGCAGTTTTCTTCTTGTATTAATTGTTTTTCTCATTATTTGTTTAACCATATTTTTGTATCTTATTTTTTTTTTCAGTATATTCCAGAACCAACATTTTTAGAAGATATATTAACTTGGACAGGTTTCTGTTTGGCACTTCCTTTATTGTTGGCTGCTTTACTCATTTTGGCAGCACTTCGTGGAGTTGCTACAAACTCCAATTCCATCCATAAGAATCTTGTGTTGTGCATCTTCCTTGCAGAACTTGTGTTCTTTGTAGCTTTGAAACTACGTCGCACCCTTGTTCAGCAAGAGGTAAATTAATTTTTATCTTATTGGATGAATAGGCAGAATGTACAAACAAACTTACATTGAAACTGGTAATAATGTAAAATCACAAAAAAGGTTTAATTACTGAGTTGTAGACTATAATCTGTAAATGAAATTTAGTTGCAGTATATTTCTAAGAAATTTTTTGAAGAAGCTATAGGGAGAAGGATAACATGAATAATGTTTGCTGAGAGGGTAAAATAATATATACTAGTGTATTTGGGAGTTGTATTTTATAAATGACCATGTTGGGATGTTTATACTCCGTAGATGTTAATGGGAAGTGTTGCTCTTCACATGTGAGGAAGCTGCATTTTTTGATTTAAAGTAGGTCTAAGGTTTATTTTAAAGCTTTCCCTTGATGTGTGTATTTTCTTTGAAATAAATTGTATTTTCATAAAATATTTGAAAGAGAGAAGACATGATAATCTTTATGTCTGCGTAATAAATTTAACATCATGATTTACTAATTGTAATTTTACAATCACTTATCTTTATATTTTCTTACCCCTTTGTGGTTTTTCACCAACAAGCTGTTAGCTTTGTGAGACGATAGCTAATCCCCTTAATGTAAATTGATTCTCGAGAACATTTCACTAAGCGAACAAAGAAAAAAAAAGAGGGGAACAAAATGAAAATTTGAGTTGTAAGTACTGCAAGTTTATTCTGGACTTTCTTTTTGTTTTTATTTTAGTTTCCCTGCAAATTGATTGCAATGGCTCTTCATTACTTATGGCTCACAGCATTCTGTTGGACATTGGTTGATAGTATTCATTTGTATCGTATGTTGACTGAAATGCGTGATATCAACCATGGGCAGATGCGATTTTATTACACAATTGGATATGGTCTTCCAGCTGTTAGTTGGTTTTGTAGGAGTTCGTGCTATGGCAATTTTACTTGTCTGTGTTTGAGAATTGTGTGTGTTTTATGTGCTTAATCTGTTTTACAATTGTTTTGATGTGCAGCTGCTGGTTATCAATCTATGAATCTGTGGTGTGGAGTTTAGTGGGACCTATAAGTGTGGCTGTATTATTAAATCTCTCAGTTCTTGTGTTTTCCATAAGGGCTGCTTTTACACTCAAAGATCATGTCATGGGCTTTGGTAATCTGAGGTGAGGACTTGTTGATAATAAACATTTGTTTACTGAAATTTTACTCATTTGATTTCAATTTACATGATGTTTGGTTACAGGACTTTGTTGTGGCTGTCGGTTGTGTCCTTACCTCTTTTGGGCATGGCTTGGGTTCTGGCGATGCTCACTGTAAATGAAAATGTGCCTTTACTTACATACCTGCTGAGTGCAGCTGTGTTTGTTCATGCACTGTTTGCTCTTGTTGGGTATTGTTTCCTTAACGCTTGTGTACGTCGCAATCTTTCTATCACCATTCTTCGTTGTATGGGCCGCAAGGTCCCTCTAGAAAACTCTGAAGTGACGAGTAGTCCTGGTGTTAGCACACAAGTGGCATCTGTAAGTTTTTATTTTTTTTATATTTAAAGTGTTTTGATTCATGGCTAAATTTTTAATGGGTATGTCATTTAGTGCGTTCTACAGAGATCAGCATTGGCGTATCACAGTGGTGGTTTTGATGGAGCTAGAAGACATGTTGGTATTTCTACGTCAAGTACTACATCACGATCTACCACAAAAACTAGTAGTAGTCCGTATAGGTGAGTTGCTTCAAGATATCAACATTTTATAAGAATTAATACAGAAATTATAATATTAAAGACAAACTTGATCATCTATTTAATTATTGTGTTATAAGTGAAATAAAGTACAGACCATATTTTTCTTTTTTGGAAAGAACTACAAATGAAACTAACAAGGGTTCTCAAGGATGCCTAATATGAAGTTGCTGCTTACTGCCACAAAGTTGAATTCTTGGCTACCATTATCGCTTCTTATATTGGAATTTCTTTATGCTGTTTGCCTTTTGACTCAGTAAATTGCTTGTCATAGTTAACATTCTATATTGAAAAGAAAATAATTATTACCTCAGTCATATCACCAGAAACCATGTTTTAGAAGTATCATGATTAGGGAATGGAATTTCATGAACATACATATTTTTACAAGTACAGGATACCTTCATTAAATCATTTTTTTCACTTTGCAAGATATTCTGATTGAATTGACACCACTTTTATTCTACATAATTTGGTCTAATTACATATTCTTACATATTTCACGTAAGTGAAATATCTATAAGTAAAATAAAGTACATATTTTGTTACATATTAATGTATTTACATGTTGAAACAGTGTGTCTCAGATATGAGTTTATCACCATATTGAAATACATCCTCATTGATCTTTATAAATTATTATATCTTTTTAATATAAATACTATATATTTCCTCCTCTTGGTGAGCCTGAAAATTACTGCTCATATGAGTACCTGGTTGGTAAAAATTTTTATAATTTGGAAAAAACTGGAGTTGGTGGTTGTTTCCATATCATGCAAACATTCTACTAAATAACAACAATTGATTTGTAATAAAATTATAGCAGCCTAATAACACTGTAACTGTGGTTTTAATTTCTGAAACTATTGCTGATTTTAGCCACTCAATGATGATTCATTCTTTGACTTCCTACTAATTTTCGTAAATAAAATACTTGAAATTTTATTCCTCCTTTTTTGGATCCATATTTTTATTCATACTTTAAATAATTTGAATATCTATCTTTGGATTAAAAAGTGGAATACCTATCTCAAGATGAAAAATGGCTATTTTTACTTTGAATTATTAATAATTGAAACGTAATTGTATTCCTATATTAGGATATTCTTCGCCTTGTACATTTTTACTTAAATTAATTAAATTTCTTAATTTTCGAGACCTTCCCTGGTCCAATGAAATCAGCTCTCTTGGCATTGTATCCAGAACTCCATACCAGGCGTCCTCAAAGCTGCTACCAAATTCCATCCATTTTTGGGCTTCCACAATTATAGTTTTTTTGACTTTCATCATCCGAATACTATTGCCCTCACAAGTTTTGTATGACCTGCACTATCTTTAATACCAATTTCAATTTAACACAAATCAGTTAATCAAAATTCCACTCAACTAATTAATATTTTGCATCTAATCCATTTTTATGTTTGGACTTTCCCGAAATAAATTTAATTTCATCCTGTTCATAAGCTGTATGTCCGCCTTCGTCTGAGACACACTGTGTTCTGTTGAATATTTAGTTGAAGTTCATCTTCTTGGACTTGACTGTGTCTTGTTTACATTGTATATTGGCATGTTCAATGGTATCTGTCCTTGCCGTATTGCACCATAGTGAGTTCTTTTGTCTTCCCAATAATGTCCCATCATAAAATATTTATCTATTCAATTCATTATTGAAAAATATTTTAAATAATTAATGGAAATTGTACCTTCTTTTACTCGTAGCGATGTATTTACACCCAACCTCACGTTTCTTCTCCCTTTTACCCTGAATTATACGATCTTGTTATCGTGATTCGTCATCATATTTTAATTTATTTCTTAAAATATCTTATAGATATTATGACTCAGTTCAATAAGTTCCTGGAATTGTATTTCTGTTAAAAGGATTGTACTTCTGGGCTTCTATGACCTGTGCATCTTTGCCGTAAATTGTCAAACCTGGACCCTTCTTATCATAAACCGTGTACTCAGAAACAAGGATAAGCAGATGTTCATGAAGTAAAAGTAAACATAACTACATGTTTGCCCATATTTTGTAAAGACCATGTGTAACTTGATTGAAATTTTTCAAAGATTTCTTACAGTTCTAATGCTTTATCATGCTTCCTGCCTTTACTGAGAAACATACACCCATCTTGTCAGGGATGCAGAATTCAAAATGTATTAATGAAATATTGCCATTTGAGCTTAATGGAAGTATTCCTTTGGAATGTGATGTGATGAATATGGCGTACTTGTTTTCAATAAATTTAGTTCAATTACTATGTTGAATTTAGGGGTGACAATAATCCTTCCCCCTCCCCTATCTGGTCATCACTGGCTACATGTTCACTTGCTTTCCAGCACCTTATAAACAACATTGTATAAAATACATATTTTATAATTAGTGTTATTTATAATTAATTTTTATAATACGTATTTTAGAATTAGTATAAAATTCCTAAGGTGTGATGAAATGTAGTAGTTCTGTTACTTCTGAAGAGATGGACTTCACCATCATTCATTCAACTGCTTCAAATACATTTTAAGGCGTGATCAACAATGTTTTGTGTTTGAAAATTTGAAACTAATTGCATGGAGTGAGTTGAAACACTCATGAATTTTTATTTTACATTTTAAATTTTTTTCTTACAATAAATTCCTTTTCTTCAGTAAGAAATACAAAGGAAAGAAATGCTTTTAATTTCTCTTGATTGTTTGATGTTCATCAGAACTATGATTAATATTCAAAATTTTTATGCAAATTTTGCTTATTTTTAATTGCGAATAAATTGGTACTCTCATGTGAATCATACATTTGATTCAGAACATGTAATTTTTCCCCCAAAAATGTTTGGTTTTTGAAATGTTTTGGTTTTGGTGTATCATGTTCTTTACTCAGCCCATGTCCATATTGCTCCCAAGGTGAATTCTATAAATATCAATATTCTTTTTCAGGAGTGACACGCAACTAAGACACACCTCTACAAGCACAAGCAACTACAACTCAAATAGTGATATGCCATCGTACGGGCGTGGGTATGACTCCAGCTTGCACAGGCACAGAGAAGGTATCACTTGTTCAACACACTTTTCAATTGAGCATAAGTAAGGCAAATGAGGTAAGTTAATTACAGTGGCGGCTGGTGCTGTAACAAACTGGGAGTTGCAGCTCCATCGAATGGTGTGAATGTAATATCCAAAATTCAAAACACTACATAATATAACATAAAAAATATATTATAAAACATAAGCAATTTACGTAAATTAATTAAATCTAAATTTTAATGAAAGTCTATATTCAAACACTCCTTACATAATTTTATGTCCATGTCCATGTCCGTGACTTAGTGTCCATGTCAGGTCAGTTCAGGTCAGGTCACTTCCTGCGCACATGGTTCTGGGTTTCATTTCCAGTGCACACACTAGTTTTGTATTAGTTCTACATTGAGACAATTGCTGGAAATCAAATTCATACAAAAAATATGAACTAGATTTTCAACAATACGGTGATAGCACTCCAGCACTTTGCAACAAGCACTATTGTTTGGAAATGTTTTACACTAGTTAATTTCATGGTCTTAGTTATTGTTACTGCTACATGGAGTGATGATAATAAAATAAAAATATTTTATTTAAAAAATTTCACTACCCTGGTGTATATTGCAACAACGAAAGATCTGAAATTTTTCAGTAACGTACTCTCTCTTATATCGGTAGAGAATCTTATTTCCTTGAGAAAGATGATAAGTCAGCAGCAATAACACTTATACAATAACTCTTGAAAACTTCCACATGCACACATGTACACGCGCACACACTCATACGTATTACAACTATGCTCAGAAAATGACAGCCCAGAAGAGCATTGCACACACCATGTTCTTACATGGAAATGGGACCAAAAGAGTGACTTTCTTTCAAAACGGCCAACTTTACACAAAGGACTGCACATTGCACATTTTGAATCAACAAACATAACATCAAATTAAAATAAATTATCTCAAACGTAAATAATGCATTCAATACTGTCAAGAATTGACTTAACCTGTATACTTTCAATAACATATGAAATTCACAGAATTGAGTTGAACTAGATTCAGATGACAGAAAATTGGTATTCCCCTTAGAGTCCAACACTGCGCCAGCCACCACTCTGTGTTATAAGCCAGTGCCTCTATGGATGCTTTGCCTGGAGGTGCACAACATGCCATAGAGGGCGACCGAAGCAAGCACTTTAATTTCAAAATGATATCATATGCATCATTATTGCTGCAGTATCTCGGATATTAAATGTCATTAAATGGAAAATGTATTTTTTGAACATACATAAATTTTTTTGATTATCTGGTGCTTTGCAACTATGTAACTATGCAGCCTAAGCGTGAGTCGCCACTGCTTACTGTAATAGGTGATATAAAAAACTTATTTTCTGGTGAGTTACTTGTGACAGTTACAATTTGTTTTGAAGATGACTGCATTTGAACCTGAAGGCCGTTTTTATTTCAATAAGTTAAAAATACAAGAGATTATTTTACTCATTTACAGACATTTTAAGAAATTAGAGAAAAAACATTATTAGAAATTATCCGATTTAATTTGCTATGTTTTAGAATCAGAAGAAAGTCCTGCTCATGAGAGGGAGTGCCATAGAGAAGAATCAGACACTGAGTCTGAAGTTTCAGTGGATGGTAGAAGTTTGGAGTTGGCGTCAAGCCACAGTAGTGATGATGAAGAATCATCCAGCCGACATCGCCACAGAGATGTTGGTAAGCTTCAAAAGTTAAAGGAAAATAAATAATTTCAATTTTATTTGCCATACCTCTAAGGAAGAAAGATACATTATTTAGTCTTCAACAAATTTACTCACAAATATGTTTTTTTATAAGGCGATTGTATGTAGATTAACGTGTATAAGTCCATATCATTTTGGCTACATTTTTTCCACCCTTCTTTCTACTTTTTAATTCCTCAGATGACTGCTGATGACCTGACTGCTGATAATAATTATTTTGATGAATTGTTATAATAATTTATGGTGAGAAGGGAAGGAAAGATTAATAGCAGTTTCGCACTTGAAGTGTTAGTTCAAATGAGGAAACAGTAAAATGTATATTTTAATTTGTCACATGAATTGTTAGTTTTAGAGCCTTCAGCTTGTGATGCCAGAAACTTTTTTACTATTCTCTCTACATATGAATGTGAACTGAGCAATATTAGAGCAGGGTAAAAGAAGAATTTAAATATTAAAGATTAGAGAGTTTTATTTACCAAAAATAATTACCTACTCAATTTTTTAATCAGTTTGAAAATTTGGCTTATAAATTGTGTAATTACTTAAATTACAGTATTTACTCGAATATGAGAGGAAATTTTGAAGAAGCAGATGCCCGGCATTGCAAATCTGCATTTTGCAAGTTGATAGAAGTATGCATTCTACATTGAACCGCAGAGACGGGATAATAAAAACAATGAAAGAAAAATCTTAGCAAAAAATTCCCAAACATGTTGACTTCACTTTCTCATGCATCAACTGAGGAATGGAGATACTGATGTACAGTTTCACAGTTTATACAATGTGAATTTATAGCTAATGGTTGTTAAAGAATGAGAGGTCATGGACATGCATGCCAGGAAAAAAAAATGGCAACACAAAAGGAAATGTTCTTAGGTGGCATGTTGGTATGAGATAAAAGCACAAATTCAAAGAGCAAAACCTTCAAAGCCGAGGGGAGGGGGAGGGGAGATTTGAAATGTCAGAGGATGACTTAGTGAAGAAGGAAGACTGGAAAGAAACAATGATACGTGTGAAGATAAAGATGATGTTGACAAAACGATGATGATTTTAAGGAATAAGAAAATAATGCTAGCTCAGGCAAATGTTTTAACATTCTCAAAATTATTTTTAGTTGATTTAGCCAATTTGTAATTTTCTTTTGACTCACTGCTATGAATTAGTTAAATATTTAAGAATTTTTCAGGAGGCCAACTGAATGTTAGGGGAGGTAAATATAGTACTTGTTCTGAAATGTTTGTTGATGAGAAACTAATACAAGAATAAACTTGGTTTTGAAAACCATTCATCAAAATTTGGTTTTGATGCCAAAGGTCAATATTGGAATGCTTTTTGGTGTTGAAAAACATTCATTGCCAAAAAGTCATTTTTGATTTCAAGGTATTTCAGTGAGTGTTTTCATTAATTAGGTGTCTCAACCTTGGGAGAAACTCCATCTTATCTTCCCAATATTTGTGAGGATCCACATAATGGTTCTCCTCACAGTGGAAGTGGGGTGCAACCTCCCCCAGCTTTAAATATTATTAACAACAGTCAGCTATTTCCTAATTTGAAGCCAGTATATGCACCTCGATGGTCAAGTCAACTCCCAGAAGCCTACCTTCCATCTGGCAGTAAGTAAAATATCATTTGCTAAGAGTGTATTAAAATATATTAGTATGATTGATGTTAAAGATGGAATAAGAAATTTGAAAACTTCTGATGTTTTTATATGAAAAATTATTTGGGACAGTAAAAATTTCTATTTTTTCTATTTTTAGCGATCTTTTTTTCTTTTTTTGTTTAAAGCCTTAGCTTTCTTTGATAGCATCTAATATTCCTTCTTTTGTTGTGACATTTTCAATTCCCTGTTTCTCAGGCCACAGACTGCACGTCATCTTTCCTTCCTCTTCCTTGTCCTATCCTCACCCCTTACTTACACACACACTTCCATGCACTACACTAACACACATGCCAGGAGACTGGTCGGGAGCTCAGAGCTTGTTCCGGCGGTGGTGGTGCCCCACTGACTGGAGGTACCTGGTTTTGGGGAAACCCATTTAGGCAATGGTAGGTAAGCACTGGATTTCACCGTTCAGTGGGGAGAAATCACTGCCACCTCTTGAGGAAAACACATGCACTACAAATATGGGACTAGTGACCTTAGCAGTTAATGCACTTGGAATTGTTAATCACTCAATCAATCAATTCTGTTTCTCAGAATTTTAATCATTTCCTTTCAGTCTTCTCTTGTATAAATCTTTTAAGTTCTGTTGCTTTAGTCTATTTTTAATGTAGTTATTGTCTTCATACTCCCTTTGCTCTTAGATTCAGTTTAGATTTACCTTATTTTGTGCTAACTAGTGAGCTCAGCTCTCTATGACGTAAAAATTTGCATAATTTTGAAACAACTCAGTGAGCTTGTTGTAATTGCGCAAATATGCTGCCCTTAAATTTTGTGTGCTAATTTCTCATTTACTATTATGTGGTCTAATATAAATTTGTCCCCCTTGCTTTCCAAGTAAAGTGTATGTCCATCTTAGTTTATTATGATTATTATATATTCATTTCTCTTAAAAATATGTGTAAAATCTGGAATTTTTTTTTAAGATGCTTTTTTAATATATATTCTTATAAACATTTAAAATATTTAACAATTTTAAATATTTATAAAATTTTTTCAGTTTTAATATTTTTCAGGTGTCTTGGACTTACAAATAAATTTTAAAAAATCAGGAATTTTCTAACCAATTGAGGATTCTTATTATTTAAAAACTTTTTTAAACCTTTTTGTTTATTTTTATTTCTAGACATATGTAAACTTGAATATGTGGCACATTAGGCCATAAAACATTATAATTTTTTTTCTAAGAATTGTTCATATTAAAAAATGCTCAAAGATAAAAGAATGTTTGATTGTCTTTAATTAATTGTAGGAACCACCTAAAGTAGTAACATCAAACAATTGGTTGGTTGCATTTAACCAATAATTGTTATAAAAGTTTTCCTGAAACATTTATCTGTAAAAGAGATGTGTTGTAAATGCTGGATGTGTCATATCATAGAGAAAAGAACTACTTCCTTAGTCTATGGTTGTATTGATTAATTTCTGATATTTCAAATAAAGATAAGGTTAGTTGTAAAGAAGTAGTTTCTGGCTCTGAAAGTGAAAGCAATGTGTAATTAACAATATATGATTGAACATGATATGTGTAATATCACACAGCTTTTTGCAACTTTTGTTTTTGTATTTGAATATCTACTTTTCAGTCAATATGTTTGGTATTATGTGTAAACTAAAGTGTTACCAGCAATACAGCAAATTCAGGGTATACTAATATCTACTTTGCTGAAGAGCCATGGATGCTTGTATGGAACTTGTGAGAATTATTAATTGAATCGATTTTACCTATATTTTGTGATCTTTTTTCTCAGTGATGGAGTCAGGTTTAAGAGGCAGTCAGTGGTCAGGAACTGCTTCAGACAACGAGATGTCATCTCCCAATCCATTACCTCCTCCTACTGGGGCTTCTGCCACTGGGCGGAACAACGGTGCATCAGGATTGCACAAGTTAGTTGCCTCCCAGGAAAATTTCCATGATATGGGAGATCCTGGTTCTGAAACAGAAGAGAAACTTCATCTCTCTGATAAATATCTCTTTCCATATACAGGTTTGCAAATTGCCATATATTTATTTCAAGGGAGAATCAAATGAAAACCGCAATCAATTATTTTTCACTATTGTACTGCAGAGAGAGTGTTTCCTTGTACATTATTTTTTTACATAGGACCTTCCACATTCAATAAATTATGCCATTGGATAGAAAGTGCTTCAACACCATGTAAGAGACCGTTGTTTGGTTGACATTGTAGACACTCTCGCACTGCCAATTGAACATCTTTGTCAGACTTGAACTTCCGCCCTCCAAGTTGCTCATTAATGGACCAATGATGTGGTAATTGACGGTGCCAAATCTTGTGAGTATGGGGAATGTCAAAGGCACTTGAAGTCGATTGTTGTCATAGTTGTACGACCTGAAAGCAGATGGGCGTTATCATGTTGCAAGAACACCTGCACTCTGCATACTCCTTCATTTTCTGCGTATTGCTGACTTGAAATGGTTCTTGAGAAAATCGGAGTAATTGGCTCTGCTCCTTGAAGCTCTGACCTTTGGGCATGAACTGTTCCAAAATATGATCATTCTTATCCCAAAATAAAGTCATCATCGCTTTTCCAGCAGAAGATGGTATAGACTCCTCTGTCGCAACACAATGAGCCTGACCAGGACGTAGAGAATCACTCAAAAATCCGTACCTTCTCTGAATTTCTTACAACACTTGTACCCTTGCTGCTGTGGCAGACATGTATCCTTATACTTTGTCATAATTTTCTCATGAATATCAACCACTAGCGCATCTTCATTCTATAAAAATCTAATAACTTCATGATATGGTTCCTTGGTGCATTGGCGTAGTTGTGCCACCATCTTCAATCAGCTGTTATTCAGCTCCAACCACATCTACTGACAATGCCTTGTACTACCATCTTGGAGAGATATCAAGGATCTGTACCTGCACATTTCCAAACACCTAAAGAAAAAAGATTTTTAGAAAGCCCTTTTGCGGTTTTCATTTAGTTCTCCTATGTATATCCAAATAAGTTTGTGAATGCATGTAAAACAACTTAGGTCATATAATTTGTTTTATCGTATCAGCGGAGGAAGATCATTGTGGTGGTGAAAGGTACATTCTTCCCATGTCAGGGCGTGTGCTGGCATCTAGTGATATGGCAGCTGTTCGTGCGACACCATCTCCTCTTATGGTGGCAGGTGGACGTGCTCTTACACCTCCTTTGACAAATTCTAATATTTCAGAATCAGAGTAAGTATTTCATTTCTAACAATTATTTTCTGTTCTTTTATAATTACTATTATATTTTATGAATGACTGTTTAATTTATTTCCTTTGTGAACAATGTTATGTCAAACTTTTTTATTTCTTGCTTACCATGGGAAACAGTGAGGTAAGTAGCTGACTTCAAACATGGACTTCTTATTAATCTTAATGTATACAAATGGATATATCTTTGACCCCGTGAATAAGCTGATAAGTTAAAAAAAATTTGATTTTGCAGGGGTGATAAAAACAACTTTAAACTAATGCTGTAAATCAGGAATTAATGATATTCAAACCAAACCTACACACAAATAGTTTTGTTTCAATATCACCTTCATTTGAAATTATTCCCTGATTTCATTCATCCCTTTATCATTAATCCCTGATTTAATTCAATTAAAAGTTGTTTTTGGCTCTCCTGTAAAATTAAGTGTGTATGAGTTATCAGCTCATTCATCGAGATCAAAAATGTATGTGTTTGTTCCTCAAAAAAATTTGTTCGCTGGTGTTATAGCTCTTAAAATTTTACATTAGCCCTTTTGAGATGTTGAGAAAAAAGACTAAATGGTTTACAATCCCTACATGTTACCTGGAGTGGAGTGGGCAAAAATGATTGATTGTGATAAATGAAAAGCCCTCTAAACTAACGACCAATATTTCACGACAATTATTGCCTCAAAAGGATCTCTAATTTTGAGAGTTTTTATTTATTTAGTTGAAGGAAATAGCAAGGATAAAAGTCCATTTTTTTTATTAGTTTGGAGTGAAATTAACATTCTATTCATAGTTATTAATAGAGATGTAATTATAAAAATTGAATGAAAGAAAAGTGATCATTTTAATGTACTCTTTATTTGCTATGATTTTTAAAGTACATACACAAACTACAAGCATCATTTCTAAGATCTACAATATGTGGAAAGTATTGCAGATCCAATTATTGACCCACCTAATACAAACAAACCCAGTTCTATGGTGTGACAAATGATCTTCCTGTGCTCGGTGACAGCCAAGAAGTTGCAGTGTCTCAGGGTTGACAATTTTAATGAATTTTAAAATAGCCTGATATGCCATGTGGATCAAGCTTTCTGAGTTAACTATGGTGGAAAAAATATGGATGAATGACATTATATCCACAAATCCTTGATATCTTTTAGATCCATTGTGAGGTGACTTACCTATGTGGTAACTAATACAAAATAAAATTGTTTCATGTTAGTTGACTGGTATTCTTTGAAATGTTGGTTTTCTGCTTGGATTGATATTGTGAGATATTGTAGAAAATGAATTGTACAAGATTTAGGATTTTCAGAGAGATAAAAATTAAATTTGACCACTGATAAGATTAAGATGCACAGATAGAGGAATCCCTATTGGATGTAATAAATAGATTTAAGTATTGAAAGTTTCCTAAAGGGTATTATAATAATGTGTTTCATTGCCAAATGCTGGGTAGAGTTGGAGAGTGAGGGCAGTAATTAAGATATTCTTTAGAATTGTCACACAAATAAGTGAATAATATGATAAGTGTTGCTTAATTCACTCTGAAGATATTTGTTTTGTCTTGAGAATGTATACTCAAAGAATTGTGTTGTTCTGTTATTTTCTTTATTGCTGCATGAATAATGTAGTTGTATCATTGTTGTGAATTATATTCATTTCAGGAAAGATATGAACGAGACACCTGTATAATTTATGAACGTTAAATCTACACTCTAAATGAAACTTGGAGGTAGGTGTGTAACTGTGTCAACTGAAGATGGCATTCCAAACCACTGACCTTCCGTCAAGTGAATTTTTGCAGTGTTTAGTATTTATTTTTGTGCAACAATTTTTGTTATTGTGAATGAAAGAGTGATGTGTGTCTCAGGAAAACTGTGTCTGTATTGATTAGTAGTACAAATATTACATGATTGCAGAATTTTAGCATCATGCATGTTAATAGCATTCCAGTTAGTATTAGGAAATGTAATGTATATGATTTCTATGTGACCAAGTCTTTTGTGCAATTATTAATGTGAAACATTTACTTTCACTTTTAGTATAACATTCCATTTGATCTTTATTTTATTGTGAATTTTATAAGAAACTAGACTTAATTGTGAATGGCTGTGTACATCAACAAATTCATCCAATTAGCTATGTATTTAAGATGAAATTAACAGATTAATAAGATACAAGAACATTGAGTTCGTATATATATTTATTTATTTCTCCAATTTTACTTAAACGTTTCTGTATTAATTCTACTGTGTATTTTTAGTACTGACAGCAAAATGTGATATTTTAGTTTGAAGAATATACTGTCTGTATTTAAAACAATATTTTCTCTTGAGAGTTGTTCATATTCTCTCAATTTGGTTACTGTTTTTGATAGCATATAAGACATTTTTTTCTGAGGAGAAATCAAATTTCTTGGTTAATCACTGAACACCCCAAACAAATCCCTTTCACTGGGGTTTAGAGCAATTTGGCAGAGTGGGTGTTGAGTTTGTAGATCTCTGATTATTCTAACATTAGAACTTGATAATAGTGATGGTAATAAAGGTCAACAACCTTATGAAGGAAGAAACTGATTACATATCACTAGGGAATGGATTTCAATGTAATTACATTTGTACACAATTTTATATCTACTAGATACTTCTGTTGAATAATATTTTTTAGAGTTTACAAGATATTCAGAATGAATTAGAACAATTTTTATTTTACATAGTTTGGTATAATTACATATTTTTATATATTTTACCTATTACTATAAATTTCATTAAATTTTTATATATTTATACATTGAAACGGAACATTTCAGATCGCCTTTGCAATTTTATGTTACGGAATCATCGTTCTTACAAATCAAATGTAATGCCGTTGCTCTTCTATGACCACCGATTTGATGTGATTTGAACTACGTGTTTGCTAATGTTTCATACAGCACATTTGTTACTGGACCAAAAACTAATAAATATTTTTTACAGAAAATTGTCTTACGCGTTGTTCAATTTTGTGGGGGGGGGGGCGGAGTAGTTCCCTTTAACCCCCTGCCTTGGGATCTATCACTGGCTACACAGTACTATTATTCATTTGAACACCGACTCCTCGTAGACATTGTAATATACTATGAACGCATTTTATATTTCGAATAAAGTTCTTAGTGGTGAATCTTTAATTCATCTTTGTGGTGAAGTCTAGTGTACTATTACTTCTGTAGAGATAGAATTACTTTCAGTCCTCCGAATCCTTGTTAAGAACTGATTGTTCTATGCTCAGAAAATATTTTAGAGAACAATTTTAAACACAGTAATGAATTTTTATTTTACATATTTTCTATTTTTTCTTACATGTTTTGGAAAAAATAATTACATATTTTTATATATTATTTTATTTATATTTATTTTGCACTTTTTATCAGGTTAAATTCCATTCCCTATATACCACTATTTGGTCTGAACATATGTATCATTTGGGTTGTGAGACACCACAAAATAGTTTTGCACTTATGACCGATTTGGAAATAAATCCATGAAGACAGAGATGACTAGAAAAATCTACTAAAGAAAAACACAAGTAGGTTGGTATGTTACATTTAAAATTTTGACTATGTTGTGCATTGTAATATACAAGGCTTGAGTGTTTGAATGAAGAGAAATTTGTCTAAAGTACCTCAATTATGTGTCTTACATGCTGTCAAGTATGCTTCTTAAAACATCATGGATTAGTTTCCTTATAGATCACTGAGCTTGTTTCTGTGTATTTTGGATAGAAGTGTGCATGTGTTTCTTTGTTTTCTTCCAACTTTTAAGCAGGAGGCAATTTATAGTTGCTATGAAGGAAAGATCTAGAAATTTAGTTAGTTGATTAGCTAGAAATGTGTTGCTCTCCATTTGGCTTTGAATTTTTCACTGAAGTTCTATTTTGGCAAAGATTGTTTCAATAAAGTATACTCATGGCTGAGATTTTGTTCAGCTGATTCAAATTACTCTAGAATGCCTGATTTTGTCAAAAATATTATTAAGTACATTTGTGGTGGAAAAAGGAAAAAGACTGAGAAATATTATTATGAAAATTAGCAACATAATTAAAAATAAACATATTGAAGACATAATTAAAAATGAACATATTGAAGACAAAAATTTCTGGAATTCATAGTCATATGTTTTGAGAAAAAATGGTCTCTACAAATCAAACTAATATGAATTAAAATTTGTTTGCCTGATAATTTTGTTCAGTTCTTTAAAATTTCTTTGAAAAAGCATAAGCCATGCATTGCAACTCTGACTGTTTTCACTGAGACTCTTTTGTTCTTGAAAATTTTTTCTCATCTTCCTTTTATATTTTTTATTTTATTTGGTCTTTATCAATATCTGTTTTATCTGCTAGTGAGTTTTTTCTTGAGTAGTAAATTTTAGTAAATTTTAGAGTAAAATAAATATTTATTTTAGTAGCTTGTAGTCTCAAGGTTTGAAAACTAACTATTTTCCAGTATTAATACTAATTATCTAATTATCTTAATACTAATTATATCTTTAGCCTTTCTTTCTGTGACCATTTATTGTGTCCTGCTTCTAAGATACTACCAAAAAATTCTTATTTTATATGACTCTTTGTGATACATGAAGCCATTGTATCTATATATATAGCCAATGAATACTCATTTAAATGTTTTACATCTTTATTATTTTACATATCATATTCATCTTGTAAGCAGTTTCAGGCAACATTCACAGAGTATGGTATGTATGGATATTATGTTTTTGTGGTGTCAAATGTGATGTATTTATATGAATGAGTGTTACCTATATGTGGATGTGAGTGATTTTGATACTACAGTATTATGTATATTTGGTTCATTTTTTGTTGTGGTTTTTGAAAGTGCCAT